>ML095846.1:0-26779 GCA_003697995.1 Taxidea taxus jeffersonii
AGGTGGTGGGGTTACATTATATGTTTAAATAAAAATAAAAATTTAAAAAAAAAAGAAAAGGAAAAACTCTAGAATAAAAAAAAAAAAGAAATGTTAACACCCCTCTATCAGTAAAGGAAAGATTCAACAATCAGAAAACCAGTAAGGACATAGTTGAACTTAGCAATACTATCAATCAAATGGATCTAATTGACATCTATAGACTATTTCATCTAACAGTATCAGAATAAGCATTCTTCTTAAGTTCACATGGAATATTCACCAAGGTCAACCACATTCTGGACCATAAACCCACCTTCATGAATTTAAAAAATAGAAATCATATAATGTCTGTGCTCACACCACAATGGAATTAACCTAAAAATCAATAACAGAAGGATAGCTGAAAAACATCATATTTTAAGACACATTTCTATATAATATACAAATCAAAACCACAATGAGATACTACCTTACACCAGTTAGAATGGTCAAAATTAACAAGACAGGAAACAACAAGTGTTGGCAAGGGTATGGAGAAAGGGGAACCCACTTACACTGTTGGTGAGAATTCAAACTGGTACAGCCACTCTGCAAAACAGTATGGAGGTTCCTCAAGACATTAAAAATAGAGCTACCCTATGACCCAGAAATTGCACTACTGGGTACTTACTCCAAAGATACAGATGTAGTAAAAAGAAGGGACACATGCACCTCAGTGTTCATAGCAGCAATATCCACAATAGCCAAACTGTGGAAGGAGCCACAACACTCTTCCACAGATGAATGAATAAAGATGAGATCCATATATACCATGGAATATTACTTGGCCATTAGAAAGAATGAATACCCACCATTTGAATCAACATGGATGGAACTGGAGGGGATTGCACTAAGTCAAATAAGTCAAGCAAAGAAAGACAGTTATATGGCTTCACTCATATGTGGAACATAAGGAATAGTGTGGAGGACCACAGGGGAAGGGAGGGAAAAGTGAATGGGAAGAAATCAAAGAGGAAACAAACCATGAGATACTCTGGACTCCAGGAAACAAACTGAGGGTTACAGAAGGGATGGGGGTGGAGGATGGGGTGACTGGGTGATGGCTGTTAAGGAGGGCACATTTTGGGATGAGCACTGGGTGTTATATGCAACTAATGAATCACTGAACACTACAACAAAAACTTATGATGTACTATATGCTAGCTAACTAAACATAATAATTTTTTAAAAGCCTTGGGGAAAAGGGTAAAAATAGGGCACCTGAGTGGCTCAGTGGGCTAAGCCTCTGCCTTCAGCTCAGGTCATAATTTCAGAGTCCTGGGATGGAGCCCCATATTGGGAATCTCTGCTCAGCAGGGAACTTGCTTCCCCCTCCCACTCTGCCTGCCTCTCTGTCTGCTTGTGATCTCTCTCTGTCAAACAAATAAACAAAATATTTTTTTAAAAAGGTAAAAATAAAGGGAGGAGATAAAAAAATAAAAATAAATAACATATGAGTTGAAGAAACCTCAGGAGAAATTTTTAAATGTTTTGAAGAAAGTAAAAATACAACTTACCAGTTTTTTAAGATACAGTGAAAGCAGTGCTTAGAAAGAAATTATAACATTGAATGCATATCTAGAAAAAGATCTAAAAACAAAATCTAAACTTTCACCTTACTAGAAAAATAAGAAATAATTTAAACAATAAAGCATAAATCAATGAAATTGAAAACAGGAAATCGATTGAGAAATGAACAAAACCAAAATCTGGATCTTTGAGATGATTCATAAAATTTATAAGCTTCTAGCCAGCAAAGAAAAAACAAAAGAAGACACAAATTACTAATGTCAGAAATGAAATACAGGAAAACACTACAGATTCTATGGACATTAAAAGAATACTAAAGGAATATTGTGACCAATTCTATGCCACAAATTTCATGACCTAGATGAAATGGACCAGTTGCTTGAAAGATACTCTCTACCAAGAATCAAACAAGAATAGACAATCTGAATATGTATATATATATATATATATATATATATTAAAGAATTTGAATCAATAATTAATAACCATCCAAAACAGAAAGCACCAGCCCTAAATGGGTTTACTGGTGAATTCTACTAAACATCTAAGGAAGAAATGATACCACTTCCTACAATCTCTTCCAAAAAAAATAAAAACAGAGTGAATAGCTCCTAACTCATTTTATGAGGCCAACACTAAGCTAACACCAAAACCAGGCAAAAGCAGTACAAGAAAAGAAAACTCCTAAATATATAAAGCAAGCTCTGACAGAATCGAAGGGAAAAATACAGTAGTAGTAAGAGGCTTTAATACCCCACTTTCAACAATGTATTTTTAAAAAATAGTGATATAGGCAACCCCAGCCTCACCATCCCACAACAAAGATCTATAATTAGACAGCTATCCACAGACAAAAACAGTCTGGGAGAGACTAGAATCCACTCAAGAAATTTTAGCAAAACAGTGGAAACAAAAAAACTACCATAATTGTGACAAGAAAAGAAGGAAGACAACTTTCTTTTGCCTGCATCATCCCACCTTCCAGACTAGCTACTCAGTGCCAACAGGGAACCTCCCAGCTAAAGTTCCCATTACCAGGGAAAAAGGTACAGGATGAACAATCAGCTTGCCCAGCATTTTAAGGCACCACACAAATGTCCTGCTTCAGTTTAACCCCACCCAGAGCAGCATAGCTCAGATGTATAGAGATAGCTAGGAACAACAAAGAAAAGCAGGGGCTATTAATAGCAGCCACACAGCAAGAGCTTGGTGGATCACAGAGACCAGCTCTGCAGACAAACTTATCAGATTTCACCACTGGTGAAACCATCAGCCAATACAGATGCAATAGACTCCCTTCATGTTTCACTGGCTTTTGCCCCACAAGTATTCACAGTTGCAAATGTCAACCACCTGAGTCTCTCCCTGCAACCCCCCACCCCACCATCCTGAGTAAAGACCAAATGGCACTGGCAGCCTGCTCAGGCCTCTGGCTTCATAGATGCAAAATGCCAGCCTAAACACACACATCCATTCCTATCACTGTGTTTATTTATGTTCAGGGATAGCCACTCTAGCTGTGCATCTGCACAGCACACCCCCAACCTGACACATGTCATCAGCCACCACTACAGTGCACATGCCTGGGGGGAAGAGTGAATAACCACTGGAAAACGCACTGACAGCAAGTTTCCATAGCTGCTTTTGGGACCAGGTTAGGTCTTGTCTTCTGTCACTGGCCTGCACCACCACACCTGTAACTACCACCTACAGCTCTGCACATGAATGCCCCCGGCCTAATGCCTGTCATCAAACTCCACTGCAGTACACATGCTCAAAGGGTGAGTGTGCCACCTCAGGAGAGCACACCAACAGCCAGGACCCCCACATCTACCAATGAACCTGTAGTTTGCCGTGGCCCAGGTTGCCTTGCTGGCCCCCAACACCACATGAGCACCTGCTACCAGTCTTTGCCACTACAGAGACACTTACAACCAGCCCCTGCAGCTGAATGTGTGCACACCACCAGCTCTGACCCCACTGCTGCCTGCCCTCATCCCTAGCTACTGGAACTGCAGGCCCCAATGAGCACCCCAACAGTCCTTGCAGCCACTGGGGAACTCCCACGGTATTTGCCAAAGGCCACGCAGTTTTTGATGGTATGAACCCCAATGGCCTGAGCTGAAGACACATCACACATCCCTAATCTGGTCATGTCACTGAACGTGGTACCCTGCACCACTTGACATGGAGTCCTAGTACACTCCAGAATGCCCCCCACCTGCACATGAAAACTTCCATTACCAAAGTCATTCCATAAAGTCTGGAAGAGATAACTGCTTCTTCAAATATGCAGACACCTATGCAAATCTAAGGGGATCAAGGAGAATCAGGAAACATGATTCCAAAGAATACAGTAAACTTTCATTACCAAAAAAATTGGAAATCAAGGAATTTCACAACAAATGATTCAAAATAATTGTTCCAAAGATGCTCAGAGAGCTACAAGAGAATACCAACATACAACTTAATGGTATCCAAAAAACAACACAAGTACAGAATGAGAAGTTCAATAAAGAGCATAAGAAGTTCAACAGAGAGATAGATAACATTGAAAAGACCTAACCAGAAATTTTGGAACTGAAGAATACAATCAGTGACCTAAAGAATTTAATAGAGAACTTCAATAGCACCCTTGACCAAACAGAACAAAGAATCAGTGACTAGAAGATTACTAAATTAAAATTATCCAATCATAGGAGCAAAAAGGAAAAAATTAATTAAAATAAATGAAAAAAACTCTATAGGACTTATAGGACACCATCAAGAGAAATAGTGTATGCAACACTGGAGTACCAGAAGTAGAAGAGTAGAAGGAAAGGGGGGTGGAAATGTTATTTAAAAAAATAATGACTGAGCACTCCTCAAACCTGGGGAGAGATTTGGATATCCAAGTTTATGAAGCTAATGGGCCACCCCAAATTGATCTTCATCAAAACACATAAAACTAAAATCAAAGCCAGAATTTTAAAAGCAGCAAGAGAAAAAAATCCTTATGATGGAATCATCATAATTCTATCAGTAGATTTCTCAATGGAGAACTTGCAGACCAGAAGAACTGCCAACCAAGAATACTTTACACATCAAAGTTGTCCTTCAGAAATTAAAGTAGAAAGGCTGGAAGGAGTTCAAACTGAAACAAAATTTGCTAATTGATAATATGAACACTTTTGAAAATATACAACATACTGACAAGGGTAAGCGTATAGTCAGATTAGTCTGATTCAGAATACTCTAATACCATAATATGGCAATGTGTTAACTACTTAACTCTAGGATACAAGTCAAAGTAAAAGAGTATTAAAATTATCTATAGCTAAACAATGTTTTGATTATGTTATGTTAGTTATCATACAGTACATCATTAGTTTTTTATGTAGTGTTCCATGATTCATTGTTTGTGTACAATACCCAATGCCCCATGCAATATGTGCCCTCCTTAATTCCCATCACTGAGCTTACAAATCCCCCCACCCCCCTCCCCTCTAAAACCCTGTTTGTTTCCTGGAGTCCATGGTCTCTCATGGTTTGTCTCTCCCTCTGATTCCCCCACTTCATTTTTCCTTTCCTTCTCTTAATATAGCTAAACAATTTGTTAATAGATACACAATACAAAATGATATAAAAATAATATAAATAGAGACATCAAAAGCATAAAAAAGTAAAAGATTAGAGTTTTGTGTATGATTGAAGTTAAATTGTTATCAACATAAAATAGACATATATAGATATCATATATATACCATATATATGGTTTGTGTAAGCCTCATAGTAACTGTAAAACAAAAACTTAATGTAGACTCATAAAAGATAAAGAGAAGGGTGTCAAAGCATACAACTAAAGGAAATCATCAATTCACAAAAGAAGACAGCAATAGAGGTAGAAATAAACAAAACAACTACAAAACAGCCAGACAAAAATTAATAAGATGGCATTAATAAGTCCTTACCTACCAATAATTACTGTAAATGTAAATAGATTGAATTCTCCAACAAAAGTCATAGAGGGGCTGGATGGATTAAAAAAAAAAAAGGAAAAGAAAACAAGACCCATATGTTGCCTATAAGAGACAGTTTTAAGGACATACTATAGGTTCAAGAAGAAAGGACTGCAAAGGATATATTCCATGGGAGTGAAAATGAAAGAGAGCAGGAGTTGCAGACAAGAAAGACATTAAGCAAAAAAATGGTAACACAAAGAGACAAAGATGGTATTTGTAAATGCATCAAGAAGATATAACAATCACAAATTATATATATAATCCAACATCAGAGCACCTAAATACATTAAGCAAATACTAATAGATCTAAAGGGAGTTATAGACAGCAATATAATAACAGTAAGGGACATCAATACCCCACTTTCAACAATGAATAGACATCCATACAAAAAATCAATAAAGAAATGTACATGAACCACACTCTAGACCAAATGGATCTAACAGGCATATACAGAACACCCCATTTAATAGCACCAGAATACACATTCTTCTCAAGTGCACATAAAATATTTCCAAGATAAATCATATGATAGGCTGCAAAACAAGTCTCAGTTAATTTAAGAAGATTGAAATCATACATAGTATCTTTTCTAACCACAATGATGTAAAACTAGAAACGAATGACAGTATAAAACTTGGAAAATTTTAAAATATGTGAAAATTAACACACTACTAAACAACCAATGGATTAAAAAATAAATAAAGAAGAAAATTTTAAAATCTTGAAACAAATGAAAATGGAAGGACAACATATAAAAACCTGTGGGATGCTGCAAGAGCATATCTAAAAGGGAAGCTTAGAGTGGTAAATGCCTACATTAAGATAAAAGAAATATCTCAGTGCCTACATTAAGATAAAAGAAATGTCTCAAATAGTAACCTAAATTTACATCTCAAGAAACTAGAAAAATAATAAACTAAGCCTAAGTTAACAGAAAGAAGTAAATCACAAAGATCAGACATAAATGAAATAGATGAGGAAAAAATAGAAAAGATTAACAGATTAAGAGTTGGTTTTTTGAAAAGATAAAACTGACAAGCCCTTAGCTACTAAATCAGAAAAAAGAGAGAGTATGTTAAAATAAATAAAAACGTGGACACCTGGGTGTCTCAGTTGATTGGGTGTCCAACTCTTGGTTTTGCCTTAGGTCATGATCTCAGAGTCATGGGACTGAACCCCACATTGAGCTCTGGGCTCAGCTTAGAGTCTACTAGAGATTTTCTTCCTCTCCTTCTGCTCCTTCCACAGTTTCAGTCTCTTTCTCTCTCATAAATAAAAGCTTTTAAAAATATAAAATAATACAGAAATGAAAGAAAAGGCATTACAACTGGTACCAGAGAAATATAAAGGATCATGACAGACTACTATAAACAATTATATGTCTACAAACTGGATAACTTAAAAGAAATGGCTGAATTTCTAGAAACATAAACCCTACCAAGGTTGAGAGGAAGATAGCAGCAGAGTAGGAGGACCCTAGGCTCACCTCCTCCCACGAACACAGCTAGATAACTATCAAATCAGCAAGAGACCTCAAGACTGACAGAATAAACTCCACAACTAAAGGGAGAGAAGAGGTCACATCAAAAAAGGTAGAAAGTGTGGAGATGTGGTTTAGGGAAGAAACAGATAATGGGTGCTGCATAGGGAAGGGAGCTGCAGTTGCAGGAAAGGGTGAAAGAGACAGGAGCACAGAGGAGAACGCACAAGGAGGTTTCCCCTAAGCCATTGGCTTAGAAAATGAAAGGCACTGAATTTCATGAGTTCTTACAACCAGTAGGGCTTAAAGCCTACAGATTTAAAGGTCAGCAGTCTTGGTTAGGAAAAAGCCTAGAGAGCATTGTGCTGCTCCCAGACAGAAAGCAGGCAGACATCCAGGGGCAGACAGTGTAGAAATAGTGATCCCAAGAGCAAGTGGAGCACACAGTGGGGGAGATTATTTGCTCTTCTTAGAGTCATCCCTGAGAAGCAGTGTTCATAGAGATACCTCTCCAGGAACAAAGTTGCTACTGGCATCATTTCCCTCAGCCATCCCTCAGCATAAACACAGAGTCATCTGGGAAAGGCAGGACAACACTGACACTGGCTGCCTAACTTGTATTCACCAAGGCCCACCTTCCTGTGCTCCAGTGGAACTGCCCTTCTCAGTCATGTTTGTCTCAGTCCCAGTGCAATGGGCCCCTCCCCTTAATAGACAAGCATAAACCCTTGCTCACACCACATTTCCTCAACAGAGAGTTATCAAAGGCCTGAATTATTGTGGAAGTAGTGTCAGGTCTCACATCACAAGCAGATCAGAGCACACCTAGTTAAAACTCACCATATTCAGGCCAGGGACCACACATAAAGAGAGCCTCTGCAGATGACTGCCCCCATATGATAAAGCTGCTAAAACACAATAGCAGAATGCATGCAGCACACACTCAAGACACCCACTGAAGCACCAGATCCTGTGAATTACATAATTTCTTCCTCACAAGGCCATTATTTTCAGGAACAAAAGACACAACTGGCTTTTCTAACACAGAGAAGAAGGCAGAGATATCTCAAATGAAAGAGCAAGATAAGGCCATGACTAGAGATCTAAGCAAAACAGATATAAGTAACATACCTGATGGAGAATTTAAAGCAACAATCATAAGATTGAGAAAAGAATACATTAGTGAGACCTGTACCACACAGATAAGAATTAAAAAATAATCAATCAGAGATGAAGAGTACAATAAACAAAATTAGAAAGTCTTGATGCAATGAATAGCCCGCTGGAAGAAGCAGAGGAATGAATTAATGACCTGAAAGACAAAGTAATGGAAAGCAATGAAACTGAACAAAATAAAGAAAGAGGAATTATGCAACGTAAGGATAGACTTGGGGAAAACAGTGATTCCATCAAATACAATAATATTTCTTTCTTTTATTTTATTTATTTATTTGACAGACAGAGATCACAAGTAGACAGAGAGGCATTCGGGGGGTGGGGGAGCAGGCTCCCTGATGAGCAGAGAGCCTGACACAGGGCTCGATCCCAGGACCCTGGGATCATGATCTGAGCTGAAGGCAGAGGCTTTAACCCACTGAGCCACCCAGGCGCCCCTACAATAATATTTCTATTATAGGAGTCCCAGAAGAAAAAGAGAGAGAAAAGGGAGCAGAAAAATTATTTGAAGAAATAATAGCTGAAAACATCCCAAATCTAGGGAAGGAAACAAGACATCCAGATCCCAGAGGCACAGAGAATTCCCAACAAAATCAATAAAACCAGGCCAACACCAAAATATATTGTAATTAAATTGGCAAAGTATAGTGATAAAGGAAAAAAAAAGTCTTAAAGATAGCAAGACAAAAGAACTCCTTACCTTAAAAGGGAAAACCCACAAGGCTAGCTGGAAATTTCTCAACAGAAACTTGACAAGCCAGAATGGAGTGGCATTATATATTCAAAGTACTGAATGGGAAAACTCTGCAGCCAAGAATACTCTATCTGGCAAGGCTATCATTCAGAAGAGAGTGTCAGAATGGATTAAAAAAAATAAGACCCACCTACATGTTGACTATAAGAGCTCATTTTAGACCTACAGACACCAGCAGATTGAAAGTTCAAGATATATTACAAAGCTGTGTTCATCAAGATAGCATGGTATTGGCACAAAAACAGACACATAGATTAATGGAACAGAATAGAGAACCCATAAATGGACCCTCAACTCTATGGGTAACTAATCTTCAACAAATCAGGAAAAAATATCCAATGGAAAAAAGACAGTTTCTTCAATAAATGGTACTAGGAAAATTGGATAGCCACATGCAGGGGAATGAAACTGGACCATTCTCTTACACCATACACAAAGATAAACTCAAAATGAATAAAATGCCTAAATGTGAGACAGAAATCCATCAAAATCCTCGAGGAGAACATAAGCAGTAACCTCTTTGACACTGGTCACAGTGACCTCTTTCAAGACATGTCTATAAAGACAAGGGAAACAAAAGCAAAAATGAACTATTGGGATTTCATCGAGATAAAAAGCTTTTGCACCACAAAGGAAATAGTCAACAAAACTGAGAGGCAAGTTGCAGAACAGGAGAAGATATTTGGAAATGACATTACAGGAAAAGGGCTGATATCCAAGATCTATAAAGAAATTGGGTGGGGGGATGAGTGAATCTGGTGGTGGGTATTAAGGAGGGCACGTATTACATGGAGCACTGGGTGTTGCACATAAACAATAAATCTTGGAACATTGCATAGAAAACCAATGATGACTCTTAACCTCAGGAAACAAACAGGGTTGCTGGAGTGGAGGGGGGTGGGAGCGATGGGGTGGCTGGGTGATGGACACTGGGGAAAGTATGTGCTATGCCAAATGCTGTGAATTGTGTAAGACTGATGATTCACAGACATGTACCCCTGAAACAAATAATACATTATATGTTAATAAAAAATAAATTAATTTAAAAACTATTGATGTATTTTATGGTGACTAACATGACACAATAAAAAATTTTTTAAAAAGAACTCAAATTCCCAAAAATCAAAAGAAAACCCAAAGAATCCACTCAAGAAATAGTCAGAAGACATGAACAGATGTTTCTCCAAAGAAGACATACAAATGGCTGACAGATACATGAAAAAATGTTCAACATCACTAGCCATTAGAGAAACACAAATCAAAACCACAATGAGATACCACCTTACATCCGTTAGAATGGCCAAAATTAGACAGGGAAAAACTAATGTTGGCAAGGATGTGGAGAAATGGGAACCCTCTTACACTGCTGGTGGGAATTCAAGCTGGTACAGCCACTCTGCAAAACAGTATGGAGGTTCCTCAAGACATTAAAAATAGAGCTACCTTATGACCCAGCAATTGCACTATCAGGTATTTACCCAAAGATACAGATGCAGAGAAAAGAAGGAACACCTGCTCCCCAGTGTTCATAGCAGCAGTGTCCACAATAGCCAAACTGTGGAAGGAGCCATGCCCTTCAGGAGACGAATGGATAAAGAAGATGAGGTTCATATATATGACGGAATATTACCCAGCCATTAGAAAGGATGAATACCCACCATTTACTTCAACATGGATGGAACTGGAGGGGACTATGCCAAGTGAAATAAGTCAAGCAGAGAAAGAAAATTATCATATGTGGAGCATAAGAAATAGGTGGAGGACCACAGGGCAGGGAGGGAAAACTGAATGGGAAGAAATCAAAGAGGGAGACAAACCATGAGAGACCCTGGACTCCAGGAAACAAAATGAGAGCTGCAGAAGGGTGGGGGTTAAAGGGATGGGGTAAGGAGGGCACACATGGTGATGAGCACTGTGTGTTAAACATGACTAATGAATTCTTGAACACTACATCAAAAACTAACAATGGGGCGCCTGGGTAGCTTGTCGTTAAACATCTGCATTCAACTCAGGTCATGATCCCAGGGTCCTGGGACTGAACTCTGCACTGGGCTCCCTGCTTGGCAGGAAGCTTGCTTCTCCCTCTCTCATTCCCCCTGCTTGTGTTCCCTCTGTCAAATAAATAAGTAAAATCCTAAAAACAATAACAACAACAACAACAACAAACAACCTAATGATGTACTACATTTTGGCTAATTGAACATAGTAAAAAAATAAAAATAAATTTAAAAAATAAAAGCAATTCCACACTGTTTTCCAAAGTGGCTTAAAACAAAAACAAAAAAGCAAAAGAAAAAGTGAGTGATGAAGAAACATTTATCATGGAAATGGATGGCAAAACAAAGCCAGAATAGCAATATTTATATTGGATGAAACATACATTAAAACAAAGACCATAATAAGAGGCAAAATAGGGAAGTAAGTAATCATAAAGGGGACAATTCAGCAAGAAGATATAATAATTGTAAATATTTATGCCTCTAAAATAGAAGCCCCTAAAACAATTACTGAAAAACATAAGGAAACAAATTGATAATAATACAATAATAGTGGGGACTTGATATCTTACTTATATCAATAGATGATCTAAACAGAAAATCAACAAGCAAATAATGGCTTTGAATGACACACTGAACTAGATGGACTTAACTAACATAGTCAAAACATTTAATCCTAAAACAGGAGAATACACATTCATTTCAAGTGAACATGGGACATTCTTCAGGATGGTCACAAAACAGGCCTCAACAGATAAGAAAGATTGAAATCATACAATGTAGCTTTTCTGGCCAAAACGCTATGAAACTAGAAGAAAACCACAAGAAAAAAATCTGGAAAGACCACAAATACATGGAAGTTAAAAAAAACATGCTACTAGACAATGAATGGGACAACCATGAAATCGAAGAAGAAATTTAAATATACATAGAAACAGGGGCACCTGGGTGACTCAGTTGGTTAAGTGTCTGCCTTTGGCTCAGGTCATGATCCCAGGGTCCTGGGATTGAGCCTGCATCAGGCTCCCTGCTCAGCAGGGTAGTCTGCCTCTCTCTCTCCCTCTGGCCCTGCTCATGTGTTCTCTCTCTCTCTCTTCAATCAATCAATCTTTTAAAAAATACATGTATACAAATGAAAATGAAAACACAGTGGTACAAAACCCTTGGGATACAGCAAAAAAGGTTATAAGAGGGAAGTATATAGCAATACAGGCTTACTTCAAGAAGCAAGAAAAAAACTCCAATAAACAACCTAACCTTACACCTAAAGAGATAGAAAAAGAATAACAAATAAAGCCTAAAGCCAACAGAAGGAAGAAAATAATGATTAGAGCAGAAATAAATGATATAAAAACTAAAATACTAAAAATAACCCAATAGAACAGATAAATGAAACCAAGAACTGGTACTTTGAAAAAAATCAGTAAAATTGATAAACCTCTAGCCATACTTATTAAAAGGAAAAGAGGACCCAAATAAATAATTCACATTAGAAGGGAGAAAGAACAACCAACACCATAGAAATCCATATAATTGTAATAGAATATTATAAAAATAACTATATGCCAACAAATTGGACAACCTGGAAGAAATGGATAAATTCCTAGAGACATATAAACTACCAAAACTGAAAGAGGAAGAAACAGAAAATTTGGACAGACCAATAACCACCAAAGAAATTGAATTAGTAATCAAAACTCTCCCAACAAACAACAGTCCAGGGCCAGATGGCTTCGCAGGGGAATTCTACCAAACATTTAAAGAATAGTTAATGCCTTTTCTTCTCAAACATTTCCAAAAAATAGAAAAGGAAGGAAAACTTCCAAATTTATTCTATGAGGCCAGCATTACCCTGATACCAAAACCATATCAACTCCATTAAAAAAGGAAGTACAGGCCAACATCCACGATAAACATAGATGCAAAAATTCTCAATATAATACTAGCAAATCAAATCCAACAACATATTAAAAGAATCATTCACCATGATCAACTGGGATTTATTCCTGTGTGGCAAGTGTGGTTCAATATTTGCAAATCAATCAATGTAATACACCACATTAATACAAGAAAGCATGGGAACCATATGATCCTCTCAATGGGTGCAGAAAAAGCATTTGAGAAAGAACAACATCAATTCGTAATAAAAACCCTCAACAAAGAAGGGTTAGAGGGACCATACCTCAACATAATAAAGGCCATCTATGAAAATCCACAGCTAATATCATCCTCAATGTTCAACAACAAGACAGGAAAATTCACTCTCACCACTTTCATTCAACAAAGTACTGCAAGTCCTAGCCCCAACAATTAGACAACAGAAAGAAATAAAGGGCATCCAAATCAGCAAGAAAGAAGTAAAACTTACACTGTTTGCAGATGACATAATCCCATACATAGAAAACCCGAAACACTCCACCAAAAACTGTTAAAACTGATAAATGGATTCAGTAAAGTCAATGTACAGAAATCTGTTGCATATCTACACACCAATACTAAATCAGCAGAAAGAAAAATTAATGAATCAACCCCATTTACAATTGCACCAAAAAGCATAACATACTTACAAGTAAACCTGACCAAAGAGGTGAAAGACTTGTGCTCTGAAAACTATAAAATGCTCATGATAGAAATTGAAGACAGCACAAAAAAAATGGAAAGACATTCTATGTTCATTGATTGGAAGAAAAAAAATTATTAAAATGTCTATACTACCTAAAGCAAAGTATACATTTAAAGCAATCCCTAAAAATACCAACAACACTTTTCATGGAGCTAGAACAAACACTTGTAAAATTTGTATGTAAATACAAAAAACCTGAATAGCCAAAGCAATCTTGAAAAAGCAAAGCAAAACTAGAGGCATCATAATTCTGGATTTCAAGTTATATTACAAAGCTGTCATGATCAAAACAGTACGGTACTGGCACACAAATAGACACATAGATCAATGGAACAGAATAGAAAACCCAGAAATGAACCCAAAATTGTATGGTCAATCAATCTTTGACAAAGCAGGAGTGAATATCTAATGGGGAAAAGAGAGTCTAGTCAACAAATGGTGTTGGAAAAACTAGACAGCAACATGCAAAAGAATAAAACTGGACCACTTTCTTATACTATACACAAAAATAAATTCAAAAATAACTAAAGTCTTAAATATGAGACCTGAGGTGCACCTGGGTGGATCAGTGGGTTAAAGCCTCTCATTCATCTGTTCTTCTCCGGATAAAATGACAAGGCAGAAAAACTCACCTCAAAAAATAAATAAATAAATAAATAAATAAATAAATAAATAAAAGAACAAGAGGCATTACTGACTACTAGGGACCTAATCAATATAGACATTAGTAAGATGTCAGAATTAGAGTTCAGAATAATGATTATCAAGATGCTAGCTGGGCTTGAAAAAAGCATAGAAGATACTAGAGAATCCCTTTCTCAGGAAATAAAATCCCTTTCTAAAGAAATAAAAGAACTAAAATCTAACCAAGTTGAAATTAAAAGAGCCATTAATGAGGTGTAATAAAGAATGGAGGTTCTTACTCCTAGGATAAATGAGACAGAAGAGAGAATTAATGTTATAGAAGACCACATGATGGAGAATAAAGAAGCTGAGAAAAAGAGAGATAAGCAACTACTTGATCATGAAGAGAGACTTTGAGAGATAAGTGATACCATAAGATGAAACAATATTAGACTAATTCAGATCTGAGAAGAAGAAGAAAAAGAGAGGGGCAGAAGGTATATGGGAGCAAATTATAGCAGAGAACTTCCTTAATTTGGGGAAGGAAACAAGAATCAAAATCCAGGCGGCAGAGAAGTCCCCTCAAAATCAATAAAAATGAGTCAACTACCTGTTATCTAATAGTAAAACTTACAAGTCTCAGAGGCAAAGAGAAAATCCTGAAAGCAGCTCAGGACAAAATGTCTGTAACCTGCAATGGTAGAAATATTAGATTGGCAGCAGACCTATCCACAGAGGCCTGACAGGTCAGAAAGGACTGACATGATATATTCAGAGAACTAAATGAGAAAAATATGCAGACAAGAATACTATATACAGGTAGGCTGTCATTTAAGATAGAAGGAGACATAAAAGGTTTCCAGGACAAACAGAAACTAAAAGAATTTGCAAGCACCAAACCAGCCCTACAGGAAATAATGAAAGGGGTCCTCTAACCAAAGAGAGAATCTAAAAGTAACAGACCAGAAAGGAACCGAGACAATATACAGTAACAGTCACTTTACAGGCAATACAATGGCACTAAATTCATCTCTCTCAGTAGTTACCCTGAATGTAAATGGGCTTAATGCCCAGTCAAAAGACACAGGGCATCAGAATGGATTTAAAAAAAAAAAAGACCCATTGATATTTTGTATGCAAGAAACTCAATTTAGACCCAAAGATACTTCCAGACTTAAAGTGAAGGCGAGGAAAACAATTTACCATGCTAATGGACAACCAAAGAAAGCTGGGGTGGCAATCCTTATATCAGACAAATTATATTTTAAGCCAAAGACTATGATAAGAGATGAGGAAGGACACTATATGATACTTAAAGCGTCTGTCCAACAAGAAGATCTAACAATTTTAAATATCTATGTCCCTACCATGAGACGACCCAATTATATAAACCAATTAATAAAAATATCAAAGAAACACATCAACAATAATATAATAATAATAGGGGACTTTAATAACTCCCTCACTGAAATGGACAGATCACCTAAGCAAAAGATCAACAAGGGAAAAAAGGCTTTAAATGACACACTGGCCAGATATCACAGATATATTCAGAACATTCCACACCAAAGCAACAGAGCACACATTCTTCTCTGGTGCACATGGAACATTTTCCAGAATAGATTACATCCTGGGTTACAAATGAGGTCTCAACTGGTAACCAAAACACTGGGATCATTCCTTCCATATTTTCAGACCACAGTGCTTTGAGACTAGAACTCAACCACAAGAGGAAAGTTGGAAAGAACTCAAATATATGGAGGCTAAAGAACATCCTGCTAAAGAATGAATGGGTCAACCAGGAAATTAAAGAAGAATATTAAGAAATTCATGGAAACAAATGAAAATCAAAACACAACTGTTCAAAATCTTTGGGATGCAGCAATGGCAGTCCTGAAAGGAAAGTGTATGCCAATACAAGCCTTTCTCAAGAAATAAGAAAGTTCTTAAATACACAACCTAACCCTACACTTAAAGGATCTGGAGAAAGAACAGCAAATAAAGCCCAAACACAACCTAACCCTACACTTAAAGGATCTGGAGAAAGAACAGCAAATAAAACCTAAACCAAGCAGAAGAGAAATAATAGAGCTCAGAGAAGAAATCAATGAAATAGAAACCAAAAGAACAGTAGGACAGTTCAACAAAACTAGGATCTTTGAAAGAATTAATAAGATTAATAAACCCCTGGAAGCCTTATCAAAAATAAAAGAGAAGTGATCCAAATTAATAAAGTCATGAATAAAAGAGGAGAGATCACAATCAACACCAAAGAAATACAAACAATTTTAAGAACATACTATGAGCAAATATACGCCACCAAGCTTGACAATCTGGAAGAAATGGATGCATTCCTAGAAATGTATAAACTACCAAAACTTAACTAGGAAGAACCTAAAAACCTGAACAGACCCATAACCAGTAAGGAGATTGAGGCAGTCATCAAAAATCTACGTAAAAGCAAGAGCCCAGGGCCAGACAGTTTCCCAGGGGAATTCTACCAAACATTTAAAGAAGAATTAATACCTATTCTCCTGAAATTGTTCGAAAAAATAGAAATGGAAGGAAAACTTCCAAACTCATTTTATGAGGCCAGCATTACCTTGATCCCAAAACCAGACAAAGACCCCATCAAAGAGGAGAATTGCAGACCAATACCGTTGAGGAACACAGATGCAAAAATTCTCACCAAAATACTAGCCAATAGGATCCAATAGTACATTGAAGGTATTATTCACCACAACCAAGTGGGATTTATTCCTGGGCTGCAAGGTTGGTTCAACATCTGCAAATCAATCAATGTGATACAATACATTAATAAAAGAAATAACAAGAACTATATGATACTCTCAATAGATACTGAAAAAGCATTTGACAAAGTACAGCATCCTTTCTTGATCAAAACTCTTCAAAGTGTAGGGATAGAGGGTACATAACTCAATATAATCAAAGCCATCTACAAAAACCCACAGCGAATATCATTCTCAATGAGAAAAAACTGAGAGCTTCTCTCCTAAGGTCAGGAACATGACAGGGATGTCCACTATCACCGCTGCTATTCAACATAGTACTAGAAGTCCTAGCCTCACCAATCAGACAACAAAAAGAAATAAAAGTCATCCAAATTGGCAAAGAAAAAGTCAAAATTTCACTTTTTGCAGATGATATGATACTTTATGTGGAAAACCCAAAAGACTCCACTCCAAAACTGCTAGAACTCATACAGGAATTTGGTAAAGTGCACAAATCAATTCACATAAATCAGTTGCATTTCTATACACCAACAGCAAGATAGAAGAAAGAGAAATTAAGAAGTTGATCCCATTTACAATTGCACCCAAAACCATAAGATACCTAGGAATAAATCTAATCAAAGAGGCAAAGAATCTGTATTCAGCAAATTATAGAGTACTCATGAAAGAAATTGAGGGAGACACAAAGAAATGGAAAAACATTCCATGCTCATGGATTGGAAGAACAAGTATTTTGAAAATGTCTATGCTACCTAGAGCAATCTACATACTTAATGCAATCTCTATCAAAATACCATCAACTTTTTTCAAAGAAATGGAATAAATAATCTTAAAATGTATATGGAACCAGAAAAGACCCCCAAGTAGCCAAAGGAATGTTGAAAAAGGAAACCAAAGTTGGAGACATCACAATTCCAAACTTTAAGCTCTATTACTAAGCTGTAATCATTAAAACAGTATGGTACTGGCACAAAAACAGATCCATAGATCAATGGAACAGAATAAAGAGCCCAGAAATGGGCACTCAACTCTATGGTCAACTAATCTTTGATAAAGCTGGAAAGAAGTCCAATGGAAAAAAGATAGTCTCTTCAACAAATGGTGTTGGGAAAATTGGACAGTCACGTGCAGAAGAATGAAACTGGACCATTTCCTTACACCGCACACAAAAATAGACTCAAAATGGATGAAAGACCTCAATTTGAGACAGGAATACATCAAAATCCTTAAGGAGAACACAGGCAGCAACCTCTTCAACCTCAGCAACTTTTTCCTAGAAACATCGCCAAAGGCAAAGGAAGCAAGGGTAAAAATGAACTATTGGGACTTCATCAAGACCAAAAGCTTTGCACAGCAAGGGAAAGAGGCAACAAAACCAAAAGACAACTGACAGAATGGGAAAAGATACTTGCAAATGACATGACAGATAAAAGGCTAGTATCAAAAATCTATAAAGAACTTATCAAACTCAACACCCAAAGATCAAATAATCCAATCAAGAAATCGGCAGAGTACATGAACAGACATTTCTGCAAAGAAGACCTCCAAATGGCCAACAGACACATGAAAAAGTGTTCAAATCACTCGGCATCAAGGAAATACAAATCAAAATCACAGTGATATATCACCTCACACCAGTCAGAACGGCTAAAATTAACAAGTCAGGAAACAACAGGTGTTGGTGAGGATGTGGAGAAAGGGGAACCCTCCTACATTGTTGGTGGGAATGCAAGCTGGTGCAGTCACTCTGGAAAACAGTGTGGAGGTTCCTCAAAAAGTTGAAAATAGAGCTACCCTATGACCCAACAATTGCACTACTGGGTATTTACCCTAAACATACAAATGTAGTGATCTGAAGGCACATGTGCACCCAAATGAATGTCCACAGTAGCCAAAGTATGGAAAGTGCCTAGATATCCATCAAGAGATTAATGGATAAAGAGGATGAGGTATATATGTATGATGGAATACTATGCAGCCACCTAAAAATGAAATCTTGCCACTTGCAATGGCATGGATGGAACTAGAGGGTTTTATGCTAAGCAAAATAAGTCCATCAGAGAAAGACAATTGTCATAAGATCTCACTGATATGATGAATTTGAGAAACAAGACAGAGGATCATAGGGGAAAGGAGGGAAAAATGAAACAAGATGAAACCAGAGAGGAAAACAAACTATAAGAGACTCTTAATCTCAGGAAACAAACTGAGGGTTGCTGGAGTGGAGGGGGGTAGAAGGGATGGGGTGGCTGAGTGATGGACATTGGGGAGGGTATGTGCTAGGGTGCGTGCTGTGAATTGTATAAGACTGATGAATCACAGACCTGTATCCCTGAAACAAACAATACATTATATGTTAATTTAAAAAAAGACTACCATATGATCCATCAATCTCACTTCTAAGTATATATCCCAAGGAAATGAAGTTAGGATCTCAAAGAGATATCTGCACTCATATGTTCATTACACCATTATTCACAACAGCCAAAATATGAAAACAACCTAAGTGTCTATCTACAAATGAATGGATAAAGAAGATGTGATATATTGAATTCCACACAATAGAATATTATTAGGCCATGGGAAAGAAGAAAATCATGCCATTTTTTATAACATGGGTGAAATTTGAGGGCATTATGCTAAGTGAAGTAAGTCAGACAGAGAAAGACAATTACTGTGATCACACTCCTATGTGGAATCTAAAAACATTGGGCTCATAGAAAAAGATAGTAGAGGGGCGCCTGGGTGGCTCAGTGGGTAGGCCACTGCCTTTGGCTCGGGTCATGATCTCGGGGTCCTGGGATCGAGTCCCACATGGGGCTCTCTGCTCATCGGGGAGCCTGCTTCCCTCTCTGCCTGTCTCTCTGCCTACTTGTGATCTCTCTGTCAAATGAATAAATAAAATCTTGGGAAAAAAAAACATTAAAAAAAAAAAAGAAAAAGATAGTAGAATAGCAATTGCCAGGGACTAAGGGGTGGGAGAAATGGAGAGATATTGGGCAAAGAATTGCTATTAAGCACAATTTTAATGCTGCAACTAGACAAAATGACAGAATTGTAATTATGTGAGATGTGACTCACCCATAATACTTGAAAGTATTAGAATGGTTTTAATCATGGTAAAAAAAAACATAAAATTTGCCTTCTTAACCATTTTAAAGTGCACAATTCAGTAGTATAATAACCATATTCACATTGTCATGCAAGTTCTCTAGAACATTTTCATCTTGGAAAATTGAAACTCCTTACCCAGTGAACAACTCCTCATTTCTTGTTTTCCCAGCTCCCAGCAACCACCATTCTAGTTTTTATTTACATGAGCTTGAGCACTTTAGATACCTCACATAAGTGGGATTATACAATATTTGTTTTTTAATGTCCTCAAGATTCATTGATTTTGTAGCATGTGACAGGATTTCCTTCAAGGGTGTGTGATACCCTATTTTATGTTAATATCACATTTTGTTTATCTATTCATCCATTGATGGATATTTGGGTTTCTTCCACTTCTTGACTATGAATATGGGTGTAAAATATCTCTCTGTGATTCTGTTTTCAATTCTTGTGGACATGTCCTCAGAATTCGAATTGCTGAACCATCTGATAATTATTTTTTTGCTTTTGGGGGGAATTTCCATACTGTTTCCACAGTGGCTGCATGTTCCCTCCAACTGTGCACAAGGATGCACATATGCTTTTGGGCCATTTGTATATCTTCTTTGGAGAAATGTCTATCAAGTCCTTTGACCATTTTTTAAGCTGGGATGTTTAGGTGGTTTTTGTTGTTGAGTTGTAGGTGTTCTTTATATATTCTGGATATTAACCCCTTATTAAATATATGATTCATAAATATTTTCTCCCATTCCATAGATCACTTTTTCACTCTGCTGATTACTTTCTTTGATGCTCAGATGTTTTTTACATTTTATATATAAATGGCCAGTAAGCACATGAAAAAAATGTTCAACATCAGTAATTACTAATACAAACCAAACTGCAGTGAGATACACCTCATACCCATTAAGATAGTCATTGTAAAAAAAAAACAGAAAATAACAAGTGTGGGTGAGGAAATGGAGAAATTGTAAACTTTCTGTATTGTTGGTGTGGATGTAAAATGGTGTAGCTGCTTTGGAATATAAAAAAAGAATTATCATATAATCCAACAATCCCACATCTGGGTATATATCCAAAAAAATTGAAAGCAGGATTTTTTTAGAGATTTTATTTATTTATTTGAAAGAGTGTGAGTAAGAGAAAGAGAGAGAGAGGGAGTGAGTAAGAGAAAGAGAGGGAGAGGGAGAAGCAGACTCATCATTGAGCAGGAATCCTGACTGCAGGGCTCGATCCCAGGACCCTGGGATCATGACCCGAGCCAAAGACAGATTCTTAACCAACTAAACCACCCAGACACCCTGAAAGGAGGATCTCATTTTTACATATGTTGTTAGGTAAGGGCCCAACTTCATTCTTTTGCATGTGGTTATATAGTTCTCCCAGCACCATTTGTTGAAGACTCTGTACAATGACTGATTTTTTGTTAAAAATATTTTCATATTATGTTATGGAGATATTTAGAAACTTGAAAGTTGCTGAGACCTTAAATGTTCTCACTACAAAAAAGAGATGGTAACTATGTGAGGTGATGGAGGTATTAACTAACCCTATTGTGGTAATCATTTCACAATATATATATGTGTGTATCAAATCATCACATTGTATACCTTAAACTTACACAATGTTACATGTCAGTTGTATCTCAATAAAGTTGGGGGAAAAAGAAAACTTCATAGATTTTACACAAAAAATCATGATCTATAAAAGAAAAAGCTCGATAAGTTGTACTTCATCCAAATTAAAAACTTTTGCTCTATGTAGAATCTTGTTGAGAAGTTGAAAAGACAAGCTACAGATTGGAAGAATATATTTGCAAATCACAAATCCAACAAAGGACTAGTATCTAGACTATATAAAGAAATCAACAGTAATAAAGTAAATAGTCCAATTAGAAGATGCACAAAAGGCATGAAGAGATACTTTATCAAAGAAGATATATAGAGAGCAAAGGAAATATATTCAACATTATATACATCTATCTCTCTGTATTATATATATATCAAAGAAGATATATAGATAGCACATGAAATATATTCAACATTATATATATAGAGATAGCACACGAAATATATTCAACATTACTAGCTACCAGAAAAATGCAAATTAGAACTACAATGAAATAACACTATACACATATCAGAATGAGCAAATCAAGTCTCAATAAATTTTTTAATGGACACATATTTTTCTTACTATTTCCTCAGTACTGTTTTATTTTATTTTATTTTATTTTATTTTTGATGTTTCTGCCTGATGTTTGTTTGGCTCTTTCAGAAAGCTGACAAACTTAATCTTTAAGTTCATTTAGAGAGTTGGGGAGCAGGGAGAGAGAGAATCTTATGCAATCTCCATGCCCAATGCAAGCCCATTCATTGCACGGCTGAATCTCATAATGCTGAGATCATGACCTGAGCTGAAATTAAGAGTTGGATGCTTAACCAACTCTACCCAGGCTCCCCTGTCTCAATAAATTTTAAAAGTTTCAATACATACAAAGTACATTCTCTGACCAATCAGTAACAGAAATCAATAACAGAAGATTTCTGGAATATCCACAAATATTTGGCAGTTAATATCACACTTCTAAGTAACTCAAAGATCAAAAAAGTAAAAAGGGAAGTTAGAATGTATTATATACTAAATTAAAGCAAAAATACAACAACAAAATTTGTGGGATGCCACTGCAGCAGTATTTCTTTGAGGGAAACTTTATAGCAATTCTATCGTAGAAAAGAAGAATGACCTTCAATACGATAACCTCAATTTCCACCTTAAGAAACTAGAAAGAAAGAGAGTAAATTAAATCTAAAGTAAGTGAATGAAAGATATAATAAGGATTAAGTATAAAAATCAGTGAAACAATAAACAGTAAAACAATAGAGAAATCAGTGAAAGCAAAAGGTATTTCTTGTTGAGAACATGAATATAATTGATAGAATTTTGGCCAGACTTATCAGGAAAAATTGGAAAAGAAAAGAAACAAATCACTAATATCAAGAAAGAGAGTGATAATGTCATTAAATGTTCTGCAAGTGTTGGAAGGATAAAAGGGAACATTATGAATAACTTTATGATAATGAATTCAACAATTTAGATGAAATAGACAAATTCTGGGTCATGTGGGTGGCTCAGTTGGTTGAGCATTTGGCTCAGGTCATGATATGAGGGTGGGATCCAGCCTCACATTGAGTGAAGGAGGCTGCTTGTGATTCTTTCCTCCCTCTCTCTCCCTCCCCTTCTGCTCCTCCCACATTTCTCTCTCTCTCTCTTTCTCTCTCTCTCTCTCTCTCTCTCTCTCTTTCTCTCCCTTTTTTTCTCTCTGTCTCAAATAAATCCTTTTAAAAGTAGACAGATTCCTTCAAAGACACAAATAATTAAAGCTTATTGTTTCAATATGATCTTATCTGGAGCTTGAGGTCTCTTCCAAGCTCACCAGTTGTTGGCAGATTTCATTTCTTTGCTCTTATAAAACTGGGGTTTTATTTTCTTGCTGGCTCTTGGTTGGAGCTGACTCTCAGCTCCTAGAGGCTAACCTCACCTCTTAGCCATATTGCCTCTCACAACCTGACACCTTATTTCTTCAAAACCAGCAGAATATCTGTCTCCAGCTCCACTAAGACAGAATATCATCACCAGAGTGACTCTCCCATCACCTTTGCAATATAATAATATAAACTAATCAAGCTAGTGACTGTCACATCATATGCACAATTGTCTCCCACACTTAAGGGGAGGGGATTATATAGGGCATGTATACTGGAAAGAAGAATCTTGGGAATCATCCTAGAATTCTACCTACTACAATAAATCAGGAAGAAATACATAAACTGAATAGCCCTATATCCAATTTTTAAAATCAGGCTTGTAGTTAACAACCTTCTTGCAAAGAAAACTCCACTCAGGCTAGATAACTTCACTGAAGAGTTATTCCAATAATTTGAGAAAATAATAATGTGAACCCTACACAAATATCAAGAAAAATTTAAATGAAATAATATTGAACCCTAATGTAAAATAAGGGATTTAATTAAGAGTAATATATCAGGGGCACCTGGGTGGCTCAGTGGTTTAAAGCCTCTGCCTTCGGCTCAGGTCATGATCCCAGGGTCTTGCGATCAAGCCCCGCATCAGGCTCTCTGCTTAGTGGGGAGCCTCCTTCCCTTCCTCTCTCTCTGCCTGCCTCTCTGCCTACTTGTGATCTCTGTCTGTCAAATAAATAAATAAATAAAATCTTTCTAAAAAAAGATATAGCTTTAAACCCTTCTAATGCCTTAACTGTCAAATAATTAAAACTTTTAAAAGCATAGGATTATAGTCAGCATGCTAGACTTAGAGGTAAACTCTGAAGCAGTTAGAGTACGTAGTGATGCTGTCAGTGTTTACCATATGTGTTTAGCTGTGTTTATGCTACAAAAGTACATTATTAGACACTAGCTAGCTAGTACTGCTGCCTCATGTAACTCCAAAGAACAAAACAGGATTTGCTTAACTAAATGCACATGAGTCTTTAAGTTACTCCTATTGTTCTTGGCTTGGATGCAATGTCATCCAGATTTATGTGGCTGCCATTTTTATTTACTTTTATTAACACCTTCAATGGAGAACCAAACATTCCCTCTTCACCTGACCAGCAATGGCTCTTTAACTGCAGTAGGAAAAAAGAAAAAAACAAAACAAAACAAGCCATTCTGGGTGAAAATTGGTGACAACCGACAGTTTAGATCATAAAAAGAGTTTGTTTATATTTGATGCCTTAATATGCTGTCTGCCCAAAGCTCTGAAAGACTTTAATAGATCATAATACTTACTACAATACTACTGAGTGTTCATAGAATTGTTACATTTTTTTAAAGATTTTATTTATTCATTTGATAGACAGAGATCACAAGTAGGCAGAGAGGCAGAGAGAAAGAGGAGGAAGCAGGCTGTCTGCAGAGCAGAGAGCCCAATGCGGGGCTTGATCCCATGACCCTGGGATCATGACCTAAGCCGAAGGCAGTGGCTTTAACCCACTGAGCCACCCAGGCGCCCCGAATTGTTACATTTTATAAGAAAACCCACCTGTTTAATCTAAAGAAAAATAGAGATACGGTGTATATAAATACAATGGAATATTAGTCATAAAGAAGAATGAAATCTTACCTTTTGTAATGACATCCTTGAAGTTAGAGAATACTCTGCAAAGTGAAATAAGTCAAAGACAAACACGACATGATTTCACTCATGTGTAATTTAAGAAAAGCAAAGAAACACAGAGAAAGAAAGAGAGAGGCAAGCCAAGAAATAGACTCTTTTTTTTAGACTCTTAATTATAGAGAAAAAAACTGATGGTTATCAGAGGGGGGGTGGGTGTGGGCTGGGTTAAATAGGTGATGGGATTAAAGAATGCACTTAGAGTGATGAGCATCCTGTGTTGTATGGAAATGATGAATCAACCAATTGTACTCCTAAAACTAATATTACACAGTATGCTAACTAACTGGAATTTAAATAAAACCTTTAAAAATAGAAATGTATTGATATTGGCTAACTGAATTATAATAAACATACTATGCTAATATAAGATGATAATAATAGGGGAAACTGCAAGGGAGGGGTGGAGAGTGATTATGGGAACTCTGTACTATTTGCTCAATTTTTTCCTATAAATTTGAAAGTTCTCTGAAAACTAAAATCGTTAAACAAATACTAAAATTAGGGAATATTCCTCAATTCATTCTATGACAGTAGATTTACTGACACCAAAACCAAGAAAAGACACCAAAGAAAACTGCATATCAATATCCCTCATGAATTTGGATATCAAAAATCAAAAAAGAAATTTTAGCAAATCAAATCCAAAAATATATAAAAAGAATAACATAGTATGACCAGGTAGGGCATATCCCAAAAATGCAAATCTGGTGTAACATTTGGAAATCAATTAAGGAAATTCACTGTATTTACAAACTGAAAATGAAAAACCATATGGCCGTCTCAATAGACAAGAAAAATCATTTGAGAAAGCCAATATCCATTCAGATAAAAATTTTCGACAAAGTAGGAATTGAGGGGAACTTCCTCAATGTCATAAAAGGCATCTACAAAAAATCTACAGTAAACATCATATTTAATGATGAAAGACTGAATGTGCTTCCCCTAATATCTGGAGTAAAGCAAGAATATCTGGTTTCACCGATTCTATTCAATAATGGGCATTCTAGCCAGTGCAATTAGACAAGGAAAAGGAAAAAAGACTCCCAGATTAGAAGGAAAGAAATAAAATTTCATTTATTCATATGTTATGTGATTATCTATGTAGAAAATCGAATTAAATCTAAAAAAAAAATACTAGAGGTAATGAGTTTAGCAAGCTTGTAGTATACAATAATCAATTGTAAAATAGAAAATAGATCCACATATATATGGACAACTGGCATGTTTGAACATATGAAAAGGCTTAAATAGTAATTCAGTGAAGAAAGAAGAGTACTTTCAGTAAATGGTGCTGGAGCAATTGGATACCCATATATAAAAAATAAATTTCAATTCATAGCTTGTAGCACATATATAAAAATCAACGCAAAGTATATCATAGACCTAAGTGTTAAATCTAAAACTATAAAATTTCTAGGAAAAAAATGGGGAGGGGAAATCTGTGTGACCTGCTGTTAGGCAAAGATCTTTTTTTATTTAAGCTTTTTTATTTAAACATATAATGCA
>ML095846.1:31779-65487 GCA_003697995.1 Taxidea taxus jeffersonii
ATATGGATGGGTTTTGTTTTTTTATCCATTCTGAAACCCTGTGTCTTTTGATTGGGGCATTTAGCCCATTTACGTTCAGGGTAACTATTGAGAGATATGAATTTAGTGCCATTGTATTGCGTGTAAGGTGATTGTTACTGAATATTGTCTCTGTTCCTTTCTGAGAATACTTTTAGGGTCTCTCTTTGCTCAGAGGACCCCTTTCAATATTTCCTGTAGAGCTGGTTTGGTGTTTACAAAGTCTTTCAGTTTTTGTTTGTCCTGGAAGCTTTTTATCTCTCCTTCTATTTTCAATGATAACCTAGCTGGATAAAGTATTCTTGGCTGCATGTTTTTCTCATTTAGTGCTCTGAATATATCATGCCGGTTCTTTCTGGCCTGCCAGGTCTCTGTGGATAAGTCTGCTGCCAATCTAATATTTTTACCATTGTATGTTACAGACTTCTTGTCCCGTGCTGCTTTCAGGATTTTCTCTTTGTCACTAAAACTTGTAAATTTTACTATTAGATGGCGGGGTATGGACTGATACCTATTGATTTTGAGAGGTGTTCTCTGCACCTCCTGGATTTTGATGCTTGTTCCCCTTGCTATATTAGGGAAATTCTCTACAATAATCCTCTCCAGTATACCTTCTGCTCCTCTCTCTCTTTCTTCTTCTTCTGGAATCCCAATTATTCTAATGTTGTTTCGTCTTATGGCATCACTTATCTCTCGAATTCTCCCCTCATGGTCCAGTAGTTGTTTGTCTCTCTTTTGCTCAGCTTCTTTATTCTCTGTCATTTGGTCTTCTATATCACTAATTCTTTCTTCTGCCTCATTTATCCTAGCAGTAAGAGCCTCCATTTATGATTGCACCTCATTAATATTTTTTTATTTCAACTTGATTAGACTTTAGTTCTTTTATTTCTCCAGAAAGGGCTTTTATTTATCCTGACAGGGTTTCTCTAATATCTTCCATGCCTTTTTTGAGCCAGCCTAGAACCTTGAGAATCGTTGTCCTGAATTCCAGATCTGACATATTACCAATGTCTGTATTGATTAGGTCCCTAGCCTTCGGTCCTGCCTCCTGTTCTTTTTTTTGTGGTGAGTTTTTCCGCCTTGTCATTTTGTCCAGATAAGAATCCGCTGTTTTCCTTGTTAAGTGAACTTGGTCTTGGCTGGATTTCTTGTTGATCTTCTGGGGGAGGGGCCTGTTGTAGTGATTCTCAAGTGTCTCTGCCCCAGGCGGAATTGCACCGCCCTTACCAGGGGCGGGGCTAACTAATCCTCTCAGATTCGCTTTCGGGAGCTTTTGTTCCCTGAACGCTTTCCTTAGAGTTCCAGAGGACAGGAATGAAAATGGAGACCTCCCAATCTCCGGTTCGGAGGAGCCGAGAGCTAGGGGCCCCAGTCTTCAGTGCGCCTTCAGAGAAAAGCGTGTAATCACCCCCATCTCCCCAGCCTCTGGCTGCGCTTGGAGAAAATTGTGCGTAATCAGTCCCGTCTCACTGGCTTCTGGGAGGGCTCCGAGCTCACCCAGCCTGTGACCAAGCATCTCTGTCTCTGGCAGAGTCCCACCTGGAGTCTCCGAACCCCGTAGACCCCTGAGCTCTCCCGGGTCGGAGTCTCCCTGGATCTTGTGGGGACCCCTCGCACAGAGCACCGGCCCGTGTCACAGAGCACGGCTCTAGGAAACCTCGGCTCTGTCTCCGTGGCCGGCTTCCCCGCTCTAATACCTGTGAGCTCTGTGACACTCAGACACCCCCGATCCTTCTGTGACCCCGGGGGACCTGAGTCCACGCTGTCCCCGTGAGGTCTTCACCCCAGTTTAGCCTCTGGAGTGATGTCCCTCCGTGGAGCAGACTTTTAAATGTCCTGATTTTGTGCTCCACTGCTTGCCGGGAGCCGGCCCCTCCCCCTGGGGTCTATCTTCCCGTCGCATTGGATTCACTTCTCCGCTGGTCCTACCTTTTAGAAGGTGGTCGATTTTCTGTTTCTAGAATTGTTTTTCTTCTCTTCGATCTCCTGTTGGATTCGTAGGTGTTCAGAATTGTGTGATAGGCTATCTAGCTGATCTGCTGCCTGATGTCATCTCAGCCTGCTACTTCTCTGCCACCTTGACTCCAGCAAGCCTAGGCAAAGATTTCTTATACCACACCAAAAGTACAACCCATGAAAGAACAAATTAATGAATTGTACTTCATTAAAAGTTAAGTTTTCCACTCTTCATAGTTATATACTCTTTTATTCCATTCATACATTTTTGAAAAAAAACAGTAGTGATAAAAAAACAATCACGGGTTTCTGGGGATTATTGTAGAAGGTAGGATATGATTCTAAAGTGATAACATGAGGGAGATTTGGGGTGTGATGGAAATAAGTATGCTGATTTTCACAGGAAACTATGCATATGTTAAAACTTACAGAACTGCTATAAACATTCATGTACAAGTTTTTTTGTGTGAGCATAAGTCTTTATTTTTCTGGGATAAATGCCCAGGAGAACATTTGCTGAATCATATGGTAATTGAAGGTTTAGTTGTTTTTTGTTTGTTTTTTTAACTGCCGAACATTTTTCCATCTTATCTTTCATTCCCACCAGCAATGTATGAGTAATCCAACTTCTCTGTATCTTTGCCGGTATTTGATGTTGTCAATTTTTTAAAAAATTTTAGCCGTTCTGGTGTATAGTGCTATCTCATCATGGTTTTAATATTCATTTCTCTGATGGTTAACGATTTTTGAAATTATTTGCCATCTGTATAGTCTCTTCAATGAAATATCTCTTCAGGTTTCCTGCTGTTTCTAATTAGACTGTTTGGAATAGGGAGAGTTTGTAACTACTGCTACAATAAGCATAGGGGTGCATATATCTTTTCAAATAAGTATTTTTGTTTTATTTGGGTAAATACCCCACAGTGGAATATGACATTTGTATTTTTAGTTTTTTTGCGGAAACTCTATACTGTTTTCCACAGTGGTTGCACCAATTTACATCCCCATCAACAGTGCATAAGGGTTTTTAAATTGTGAATTCAATTTCTTTAGTAAGTATATGGCTATTCAAATTATCTATTTCATTGTGTGTGAGCTGTGATAGCTTGGGATGTTCAAGAAATTGATCTATTTTATCTAAACTGTCACAGTTATGTTTTAGAGTTGTTCATGGTGGGGCACATGGGTGGCTCAGTGGGTTAAGCATCTTCCTTTGGCTCTGGTCCTGATCCCAGTGTCCTGGGATTGAGCCCCACATCCAGCTCCCTGCGCAGTAGGGAGCCTGCTTCTCTTTCTCCCTGTCCCCGTGCTCCCTCTGTCAAATAAATAAATAAAATCATAAAAAATAGTTATTCATGGCCATTTCTTATTATCCTCTTGATGTCTGAAGTAAATGTAGTGATATCCCCTGTTTGTTCCTGATATTGGTATTTTGTGTCTTGTCTCTTTTTCTTTTGTTAGTCCATCTTAGAGGTTTGTTAATTTTTTAAACTGTTCAAAGAACCAACTCTTCATTTCACCTTGAGACATTTTTAGAATTCTATTTGTGGGTGCCTGGGTGGCTCAGTTGGTTAAGTGTCAGACTCTCAGTTTGGCTCAGGTCATGATCTCAGGGTCCTGAGATTGAGCCTAGAGTCTGCTCTGCACTCAGTGTGGAGTCTGCTTGAGATTCTCTCCCTCTCCCTCACCTTCTGCCCCTCACCCCACTCACACTCACTCTTACTCTCTCTCTCTCAAATAAATAAATAAAATCTTTTAAAAAAGAATTATATTTGTATTTACCTATAGTTTCTATCATTTTTTTATTTTTAGTTTCATTGATTTCTGTACTTTATTTCCTTTCTTTTGCTTGCTTTGGGCTTATTTTAGTCTTCTTTCCCCCAGATTTTTGAGGTGAAAGCATAGATTACTGATTTAAAAGTTTTCCTCTTCATAAATGTATGCATTCCATGCTATAAATTTCCAACTCAACATTGTTTTATCTTCATTCTACTAACTTTGATATGTTGTGTTTTCATTTTCATTCAGTGCTATATTTTTATTTCCCTTGAGACTTCCTCTTTGATCCATGGGTTGTTTAAAATTGTGTCACTTAGTTTTCAAGTATTTGGTGATTTTCCTCTTGCTTTTCTGTTAATGATTTTTAGTTTGATTACATTGTGCTGTGAAACATGATCTGTATGATTTCAGTTCTATAAATATGTTGAGGCTTATCTTATGGCCCTAGATGTGATCTATCTTGGTATATGTTCCATAGGCACTTGAAAAGAATGTGTATTTTGCTACTTTTGAGTATATTGTTCCACAAATGTCAATTAGATTGTGTTGGTTGATAGCATTTTTTTAGTTACTCTATATTCTTACCAATTTTCTGTCTAGTTATTTTATCAATTGTTCAAAGAGGAGGTTTGAAGTTCCTGTGCATAATTGTGGATTTTTATATTTCTACTTTCAGTTTTACCAGGTTTCACTTCACATATTTTGCATCTCTATTTTTGGGTGCATAATGTTTAGGATTGCTATGTCTTCTTGGTGGATTGATGCTTTTATCATTATATAATGTCTCTGTCTCTGATAAGTTTTTTTGTTTTTTTTAAAGATTTTATTTATTTATTTGACAGACAGAGATCACCAGTAGGCAGAGAAGCAGGCAGAGAGACAGGGGGTGGGGGGAAGCAGGCTCCCTAAGCAGAGAGCCCGATATGGGGCTTGATCCCAGGACCCTAGGATCACAACCTGAGCTGAAGGCAGAGGCTTTAACCCACTGAGCCACCCAGGTGCCCCTCTGATAACTTTTTTGCCCTGAAATCTACTTTATCTGATAATGTAAAGTATCATCCTTTCCCTTGGTTAATGTTTGCGTCACATATCTTTTCAGTCCTTTTTCTTTCAACCTGACTATATGTTTATATTTGAAGTAAGTTTCTTTTAAATAGCATATAGTTGGGTAATGTTTTTTAATCCACTCTACCAATCTCTGTCTTTTGATTGGTGTATTTAGACCATTTATATTTCCCACATTTATTAGTTTAGCACGTAAGTGTGCCATTTTATTTTTTTGTTTTATGTTTGTCTCTTTCATTTTTCTTTTTCTTTTTTCTTTTCCTTGCCTTTATGTTAATATCTAGAAAAGTTTTTAGAATTCTATTCATAGGGATACCTGGGTGGCTCAGTCATTTGAGTGGCTACCTATAGCTCAGGTCATGATGCCAGTATCCTGGAATCCAGTCAGCCTCAGGCTCCTTGCTCAGTGGGGAGCCTGCTTCTCCCTCTGCCTGCCATTCCACATTCCTGTGCTCTCTCTCTCTGACAAATAAATGAATATAATATTCTAAAAAAATAATTTGGGGCTCCTGGGTGGCTCAGATGGTTAGGCATCTGCCTTCAGTTCAGGTCATGATCCCAGGATCCTGAGATCAAGCCCCAAGTTGGGCTCCCTGCTCAGTAGTGAGCCTGCTTCTCCCTCTCCCTTTACTGTTCCCCCTGCTTGTATTCTCTTGCTCTCTCTGTGGAATAAATAAATAATATCTTTTTTAAAAAAGAAAAAAGAATTCTATTTGTATTTATCTATAGTTTTCTGTTTTATTTTTTAAGACTTTGTTTGTTTATTTGAGTGAGAGAGCGAGAGAAAGAGCACAAGAGCAGGGGGTGGGGTAGAGGAAAAGGAGAAGATTCTCCTCCTGAGCAGGACCCTCAGATCATGACCTGAGGTTTGGGCAAATGCTTAATCAACAGAGCCACCCAGGAACCCCTTATATATAGTCTTCTAAGAATTTTGTTTCTTTACATAGTTTTATTTGTGGTTGATCTGGGTATTACATTATATATGCATAGCTTCACAGTCTACTTGTGTCCTCATTTTACCAGCTTGAGTGAAGTATAGAAATCATACCTTCTTTAATGTACTATTACTCACCCTTTATATATCTTAAGTTTATCTTCTATATACATTTAGAATAATATCAGGCAGTATTATATTTTTTGTTTCAACAATCAAACATAATTTTAAAAACTCAAGAGGAGGTGGAAAAGTATTATATTTACTCATTTTTGCTTACCATGTTCTTTCTACTTTCCTGGTGCTCCAAGTTTTCTCATTATTTCCATTCTGGTTACAGAATTTCCCTTAGACACTCTTCAGGGTAGATTTGTCATTGACAAATTGTTTTCCTTCATCTGAGCAAGTCTTGATTTCTCCTTTATTCCAAAAGTGAGTATAAGAGTGTGTGTTGACATTTCTTTCAACACCCAAAAAAAAAAAAAAAACCATTGTGTCACTTACTTCTCACCTCCATGTTTCTAACGTGAAATCCACTGTCATTCAAATCATTGTTCCACTATAGGTAAGATACTGTTTTTATTTGGCTACTTTTAAGACTTTTTTATTTGTCTTTAGTTTTTAGAAGATTAGCATGTGTCTTTGTATGGATTTATTTGGGGTTTTCCTGTTTGGGGTTTGTTCTGATTTTTTAATCTGTATGTCTATGCCTTTCTCCAAATTTGAGAAGTTTTCAGTCATAACTTCTTTGAGTATATACTCAGCCTCACCCTCTCTCTCCTCTCTCTCTGGGATTTTGATAACACAAATGTTGTATATGTAAGTATTCATCATCATTAGTCATCAGGGAAACTCAAATCAAAACCACACTGAGATACCACCTTATACCAGTTAGAATGGCAAAAATCTACAAGGCAAAAAAACAACAAATGTTGGAGAGGATGTAGAGAAAGGGGAACCCTCTTACACTGTTGGTGGGAATGCAAGTTGGTGCAGCCACTTTGGAAGACAGTGTGGAAGTTCCTCAAAAAGTCAAAAATATAACTACCCTATGGCCCAGCAATTGCCCTACTGGGTATTTACCCCAAAGATACAGATGTAGTGAAAAGAAGGGTCACCTGCACCCCAATGTTCATAACAGCAATGTCCACAACAGCCAAACTGTGGAAGGAGCCAAGATGTCCTTCAACAGACAAATGGATAAAGAAGATGTGGTTCATATATACAATGGAATATTACTCAGCCATCAGAAAGGATGAATACCCAATATTTGCATCAACATGGATGGAACTGGAGGAGATTATGCTAAGTCAAATAAGTCAAACAGAGGAAGGCAATTATCATATGGTTTCACTTGTATGTGGAATATAAGAAACAGCACGAGGATATAGGGGAAGGGAGGGAAAACTGAATGGGAAGAAATCAGAGAGGGAGACAAGCCATGACAGATTCTTCACTCCAGGAAACAAACTGAAGGATGAAGAAAGAGAGATGAGTGGAGCAATGGGGTAACAGGGTGATGAGCTTTAAGGAGGGCATGTGATGTGATGCACACTGGGTGTTTTACACAACTAATGAATCACTGAACATTATATCAAAAATTAATTATGTACTATATATTGGTTAATTGAATTTAAATTTTTTAAAAAGAAGCATGCTTTCTATGTGACTGCTAATAGGAAGAGAACATAAGGAAACCTGCACAGAGATTCCTCCAGACTTTACCTTTCTTTTCCATTAATGATTATGCTATATATCCTTACTATATCACTATAATATAATAAATCTTAGTCATGAGTAAAACTGTATGCTGTGTCCTGTGTATCCTTCTAGTAAATCTCCAAATATGAGATGGCCTTGAAGACCCATTTTGGAAAACAGTTTGGTAGTTACTTGAAAGTACAACATACACCAACATACATCAAATCACTCTACTCCTAGATATTTACCAAAGAGAACTGAAAGCATATATTCATACAAACATTTCTACATAAATGTTCATAGCAAAATTCTTAATAGCTCAACCTCTAAACAACCCACATGTCTATCACCAAGTGAATGATTAAAAAACTATCAAATGACACTCATCAATAAAAATGAATGATTACATATGTCAAAAATGGGCAGAAGACATGAGCAGACACTTCTCCAAAGAAGACATATAAATGGCTAACAGACACATGAAAAAATGTTCATCATCATTAGCCATCAGGGAAACTCAGATCAAAACCACATTGAGATACCACCTTACACCAGTTAGAATGGCCAAAATTAACAAGACAGTAAACAACGTGTGTTGGAGAAGATGTGGAGAAAGGGGAACCCTCTCACACTGTTGGTGGGAATGCAAGTTGGTGCAGCCACTTTGGAAAACAGTCTGCAGATTCCTTAAGAAATTAAAAATAGAGCTACCCTATGACCCAGCCATTTCTCTACTGGGTATTTAACCCTAAGATACAGATGTAGTGAAAAGAAGGGCCATCTGTACCCCAATGTTCATAGGAGCAATGGCCACAATCGCCAAACTGTGGAAAGAGCCAAGATGCCCTTCAACAGACGATAAAGAAGATATGGTACATATATACAATGGGGTATTATGCCTCCATCAGAAAGGATGATTACCCAATTTTTGTATCAACATGGACAGGGCTGGAGAAGATTATGCTGAGCAAAATAAATCAGAGAAAGTCAATTATCATATGGTTTCACTTACTCGTGGAGCTTAAGAAATCACATGGAGGACATTAGGAGAAGGAAAGGTAAAGTGAATTGGGGTAAATCGGAGGGGGAGATGAAGCATGAGAGACTCTGGACTCTGAGAAACAAACTGAGGGTTTTGGAGGGGAGGCGGTGGGAGGTTGGGTGAGCCTGGTGGTGGGTATTAAGGAGGCACATATTGCATGGAGCACTGGGTGTGGTGCATAAACAATGAATCTTGGAACATTGAAAAAATAAAATAAATAAAATAAAATAAAAACTTTAGGGGCACCTGGGTGGCTCAGTGGGTTAAAGCCTCTGCCTTCGGCTCAGGTCCTGATCCCAGGGTTCTGGGATTGAGCCCCGTATTGGACTCTCTGCTCAGCCGGGAGCCTTCTTCCTCCTCTCTCTCTTTGATCTTTGTCTGTCAAATAAATAAAATCTTTTAAAAAAATTTTTTAAATGAGTGATTACAAAGCAACATGAAAAAACTTTTGCAGGTGATGGATATGTTTATTATCTTGATTCTGGTGTTGATTTCATGGTATATTATCTCAAAACTTACCACATTGAATATTTTAAATACATGCAGTTTATTGTATGTCAGCTGAAACTCAAAAGGACCTGTGCTTTGTTTGTTGTATATATTTTATGAATATTCTTTATTCAATATTTAATAAATCAATTCAAAAGTACACATTTTGCCCCATTAATTATTCTTCCTGGAAATAAATGAACATACATAAACACACAAGAATGTTCATTTATGAGTATATTTAAGGACATTTGCCACAGGATTACTTACATAACTGGGAAATTGGAAATATCTTAAATATCCATCAAGTACTATGCAGAACAGCAATAGATATGTATACTCTTAATATACAGTAAGTTCTGAAAAATCAGTAAGAGAAAGAACACAGTAAAAATGGGAGAAAATACCTGACAGTCAACTCAAAGAAAACAGTCTAAATGGTTAACTAGTATATTTAAAACATTCAACTTCACTCATAAGTACATAAATGCAAATTAAAGCACAATGAAACATAATTTTCCAATTTGAAAAGATAAAAGATTTGATAGTTCTCATTATTGATGAGGAAATAGGTAACCAGGCACTCTCTGGTTCTATAAAGGACTACATTAAAATCTCAAGCATCTGTTTATTCAATAGAAGTGATTAAGACTGTGAAAAAAGAACCCACTGCTTCAGATATTCACAATAAATATATTTGTCATAGGGTTCATATCCATAATATATAAAGGAACTGTTACAAATCTATATAAAAAAGACAGACCACCCAATAGAAAAATGGGTAAAAGAATTGAAAATGCACTTCATAAAAGATGATATTCAATGACCAGTGAACACACAGAAAAGTGTTTCAGGCACCTGGGTGGCTCAGTTGTTGAAGTGTCTAACTCTTGATTTCGGCTTTGGCCATGATCTCAGAACTGTGAGATCAAGCCCCACATGGGGCTCCACACTGGGCGTGGAGCCTCCTTGAGATTCTCTCCTTCTCCTTCTGCCCCTCCCCCTCTTTCTCTCTCTCTCAAAGTGCTTGACTTCTTAAAAAAGTTAAAATCAAAGAGAGATATCAGTACACCCCCATAAGAGTGGATTTTTTTTTAATTTTTAAAGACTTTACTTATTTGACAGAGATCACAAGTAGGCAGAGAGGCAGGCAGAGAGAGAGGAGGAAGCAGGCTCCCTGCTGAGCAGAGAGCCGGATGCGGGGCTTGATCCTAGGACCCTGAGATCATGACCCAATCGGAAGGCAGAGGCTTAACCCACTGAGCCACCCAGGCGCCCCAAGAGTGGATTTTTTTTTCCAAGAGTGGATTTTTTAAAACTGAAAGTACTAAGTATTGTCAAGGACCTGAAGTAACTGGAAAACACATTCACCTCTCATATTATTATATACTGGTATAACCAGTTTGGAAGACTAGCAACAGCTACTAAAACTGAAAATAAAATCATACCATAAAACCCAGCAGTACCATTCTTCGGTATATATGAAACAAAAATGTGTAATCAGGTACAGGAATATTCATGCAACTTTGCAAAACCCAAAAACTAGAAACAACCCAAATGTCCATCACAACAGAATGGAAGAATACCCTCATATATTCAAACAATGGAATTTTATATGACAATGAGAAAAAAAGAACTATTGCTGTATTGTAGTTAGGACTTAAAAAGATATAATTTTAAGCAAAAGAAAATAGACCAACAAATATACATACTTATGATTAAGTTTATAAAAATAAACTCACCTGTGCTTTTAGAAGTCAGAATAATGGTTACCCTCAAGGCAGGAGCAGGTGTATGACTGGAAGGAGCCACAAGGGACTTCTGGGATGCAAGTAATGTAATGTATAATCTGAATACTGATTATAAGGGTGGCTTTACATTATAAAATATCATTCAACTGTACATTTATGATATGTGCATTTTTCTGCATGTATAATACACCTCAATAACAATTTTCTTTATGGGACACCTAGCTGGTTCAGTCAGTAGAGCATACTACTTGATCTCGGGGTTGTATGTTCGAGCCCCGTTCTGGGTATAGAGATTACTTAAAAATTAAACCTTAAAAAATGTAAATAAATTAAAAATAAAAATTTTCCTTATAAAATTGCAAAAGCAGAATTTAGAACTGTGTGTCTATCTGGAAAAACGCACACAAATGTTATTAGAGGTTATTGCTGGAACCCGATTTGGGGAAATTTTTATTTAATTCTTAAAGCTTGACATATCGTTTTCAGTTCTTATGAGTCTACATCTTTTTTTTTATAAGATTTCATTTATTTATCTGATAAAGAGAGAGAGAAAGAAAGCATGAGACGGGGTGAGGGGAGAGGAAGAAGCAGGGTCCCTGCTGAGCTCAGTCACAGGACCCTAAACCAACTAAACCACCCAGGAGCCCCCGCATCTTTTTAATATAAATTCATAATTAAGATCACATATGTTTCTTTTTTAATGTGGCTTTTTTACCTTTCCATTTTTTCACTATCTTCCTCCCTTCCATGGCAACATTACCTCCACCCTACCATAGGTAACCTATATTAAAAATTTGCATACTCTTCTACATTTTTCTCTATATTTCCAAAATCCTACCTAGATATACACACAAATATTTGGGTTTTTTTTATTATTATTTTACAAAAAAGCAGAGGGGGGAAGACAGTATCAACATTTTTCATAGATTGCTATTTTTATTAAACAATACTTTATAATATATGTCATTTTTATGATCAAAAAATGAAGCTGTTTTTATTAGGAGAGGAAATAAAGTTCCCATTAGCTGAAACCTGGCTAGTTCTAAGACTGGTCTATTGAGAAGTGTTAGAAGATCCTGAAACACTGTCAGCGGGGCTCACCTCCAAGCCAGAAATCCCCTCAGAAAGAATCTAGGTCTTCATTCAGTCAAACACAAGGATTTCTGGTCTAGCTCAGACCGAGGGAAGCCTAGGAAGAGAGGTGGTGCTAGTACCTGTGCTACCTTTTAAAAATAACCAGCCCTCCTGAAGGAAGGATGCAAGCAAAACATCATGCCCATTTTTTTAATTGTTCAGGACTCTTCCCTCTTACTTTCCTGGATCATTTCCCTGGTCTTATGTTAGAGTGTCTGTTCTCTGCTTCCATCCTCTCAGGACAGGTGATGTGTCAGGACTCCATTTGGGTTACTGATTTTTGACACTCTCAAATAGCACATTTGCCAGTTCTAGAGGTGCCTAACAGATTCGGTGGGAATGTCCCTTCTCTTTAGAGAGGGGTATTCCTATATTTGGCCCTCTAATGGACCTTTTCCTTGACACCTTTCCTCATAAGTGTCCAAGTGTGAATGAACCTCCAGGACCCAATGACAGGCTCTGGATTCCATTCCAACACGGTGACCTGGAGCATACATGCCTAGGTACTAAAATTTGGTCCTCTCTGAGAATGTGCCCCCCCCCCTTCCCGGGGCTGAAGGTCACAGCATTTTCCCCTCCCCCTGCCCTGTGACTGGCTCCCACCCAGTCAGATACACCCAAAAGGACTATGAGCTCCTCAGCTTTGGTTTCCTGCTGAGCCAGAGCCCAGTAGAATAAAATTAGCCCATTGCTGGAGCACCTGGGTGGCACAGTCATTGAAGCACCTCCCAACTCTTGGTTTCAGCTCAAGTCATGATCTCATGGTCATGGCACTGAGCCCTTAGTGGTCTCCGTGCTCAGCAGGGAGTCTGCCTGAGACTCTCTCTCTCTCCTCCTGCCCCTCCCATTCATGCTCTATCTCTCTCTGTCTCTCTCTCTGAAATAAATAAAAAATATTCTTAAAAAATCTGCCATTCTTCACATCTAATAAGTGCCAGAGCTGAGCCCAGCAACACTCTTGCCTGGCCAGAAGGATGCCTAGTCTGACAGCACCTGTTCAGCACCCCCAGCCCAGAGCCTCCTTGCTCCCCGGGCCTACATGCTCCAGCGATGAGAGGCTAGAAACAGGCAAACATTACCCTTTTTCCATGACACACCCACTCTATGCTGCCCTTGCAATGACTGGGCCCTGGGATCCTGGGATGGGGGTGCTAACCAGTACCACTTCCCACCAGGTCTCCAAGCCCACCCCACACTCTCACTTGGGGAGTGCCCGGGGATGGAGATGGGGCTGGGGTCCATGGAGCCCTAGCTACAGCAATCTCTTCATTCTGCCACTGCCCTCTGGTCTCCCTGGGTGGGGAAGGGCATGGCTCCTGCCCGTCAGTGGCCCTCCATCCACTTCCACATCTGGGAAGGGTAAGAATCTGGGAGACGCACCACGGAGATATATCTGACCTTGCTATGCAGATGGAAATCTGGACCGCCCAGGCAAAGGAGGCAGGAAGGAAGGATGGAGAATCTAACCCCAGGTTCTACCAACTGTGCAGGAAGCCAGTTGAATAGACTGCCATATGTCCTAGGCTCAGGTCCTCCTCAATCCCCCACCTCCACTGCCCTGCCCCTGCCACCCCCACCAAGCTCTTGATCCAGAGCCCTGGATGAGATCCAGGCTGGAGGGGCGACAACCCCTTCCTGCCAGTGCCCCTCTTTTCTCTTCCCCCTACCTGATCTGGCCCCAAGGCCCCAAGGAGAGAGTCGGCCTGCAGCTAGAGAAGGATCTAAGTGATTCTAGGCAAGGGGTTCTCCAAGACAGGGGCTGGGAGTGGGAGTCACCTCCAGGAAACTCTTGGTCCGAAGCAGCCATCCTCCTCTGCCCTCCTCTCCAACCTCCAACCCTGGGCCAGGCCTGCAGGGCCGCCTTCTCCACACAAGTCAGCACAATGTGGCTGCTTCTTCCAAAGAACTGGCCCACCCATCGATCCCACCAGTTCCCTGTAATAGTTGTTCCAAAACTCCTGTGGAGGAGTGGCCAACTACAGTAGTGGGAGTTCCCAGGTCAGGTAGGCTCCTTCACCACACAGTCCTTGGGTACCATGCAGGGTGAAGGTGAACCCCCACCAGCTGCCCTAGGTTCACACAGGTGAACTAGCTAGTGGGATTTCCTAGGCTTGAGAAACCTACCCCAAAACCTGAAGGGAGACCCAGAAATGGACCAGGTCAATAATAAGACACCCCCTCCTCAATTTGCTCCCCATCAGACACTCCACCCATTTGCTTCCTTCAGCCATTTGCCTAAGTAGGAGTGAAGAAGAGGGCCATGGTAACCACTTCCACTCCTCTCCCCCACAAACCACCCACATACCTTCATCCTCCTCTAGGGTGGCATGCTCTGGGAGACCCAACCTTGCAGTTCCGTCTGCCTCAAAGCCTTTCAAGGGCCAGAGTTCCCCCGTTATGGCGAGATCTTTCAGCTACTTGCCTCCTCATTCACCCCGCCCCCTCCACCTGATATACCTCCTTCATCTTTTAGCTCCATGAACACAGGGTTCTACCCCTTCCCAGCATATCTGGACACATAGGCTCCCTTCAGCAATAACAGGGTTCCCCCACCTTTGGGTGGGCAACCTACAGTTCCCAGATGCTCTCATATCCCTCATCACATCTGACCCACCCTACCCCCAATCCTGAGAGGCAGCTGCTCTTATACCTATTTTACAGATGGGCAAAGTGAGGCCCAGAGGGGAACTAAATGCCAGTTTTCAAACCCCCTTTCCACCAAGGCTCTCTCTACCCTTACTTATAGAAAGTAAGGAAGTAAGTGAATCTTTCTGTTCCCCTGACTTCTCAGAAAGTCTGCTTACTGCTCCTGGAGACAGTACCTGCTGCACCCAGGCTCACTCTGCCTCCCAAGGAAAACTCTGGACAGTGAGTGGCACCATAGCTCCAAGATGGAGGCATAAAGGCTGCAGAAACTGAGTCAGAGTCCTTGTGCACCCACCCACCCATCCACACCAGCCTCTCTTATGGAGGGAGAAGGATGAGGAGGGAAGTATGGAAGAGTTATTAGGAGTCTCTAATTTTCATTTCCCTGGGAATACACAACATTGTCTTCTGGGTTCCTCTGTGTCTCAAAATGGAGGTAGAACTCCAAAATGAACTCTTCTATGCCTTACTCCTTTGTTCCTCTTATTATTCAGTAGAATTACCACCACTGAGGGCTAATTTCCAGGGCCTTGCTTGATGTCCAGGGGCCCACAAAGGGTCTTTGTCTGGGCTGGTTATTGAAGGGGATCAAAATCACTTTACTCATTTTAAAGTAGCTGTTTTTACATACCCTCTCCCTGGCAGCATGTATTTCTCCAAGTAACTCATCCTTCCACATGTTTTATTGTTAGGACTAACATCAGTTACCCAATATTGAAACCATCCCAACTCAGATGGCCCCAAAAGGCTAACCCAACTTCCCAGGATATTTGCGTGGCTTTCTACTTAGGGGCCTATCTCTGCAAAGAAGACCACTACCCACACCCACATATAGGGGCTTCCTGTTCTCTAACAAGAACAGGTGGAATAGATCTTGGGCACTCTAGGCTTATATCTTTTCTCTGTCAGTTATTTGCTCATAATTTAGATATGAGCAAATTAGTTTACATAATTAATATTAGATAATTAGTATTAATATCTAATTAATTAGATATTAGTTTAGATAGTTACTCTTAGGGCTTCAGTTTCTTCGTCTGCACAATTGCATTAATAATAATTATTCCTCAGGGATAATATGAGACCAGAAAATGAGTCAATGAATTTAAATTGTTTGGTCCAAAGTAGACATGCCATAAATGTCCCTGTAAGGGAGCCCCATAACAATCTTTCTACTGTTTGGGTCTAAGACCCTGTCTCAGGCTTAGATTGACTCCCCATGTTAGTTTCCTTTGTTGTAGGCACCGGTACCTCAGCTGTATTCTTTCCTTCTACCTTATGTCATATTCCACTATTTTATGCTCTTCCAGATCCCTAGTGACAGCTAAGTGGCCACATTTTCTACTACATTACTCCACTTGTTTTCCCTCCCCGACCCATTAAATTTTTGTGGTGGGGGAGAAAGAAAGACCTTTCTAAGGGTATAAACTGGCTGGTGTAGGCTGCCTTAAAAGGATGAGCTGGGTTAATCACATACTTTATTTCTTAAATCTAAAATATGAAACAAAACTACAATAACAGAAAACAGTCAATTATCATATGGTGTCAATTATCATATGGTTTCACTTATTTGTGAGTATAACAAATAACACGGAGGACATGGGGAGATGGAGAAGAGAAGGGAGTTGAGGGAAATTGGAAAGGGAGTTGAACCATGAGAGACCATGGACTCTGAAAAACATTCTGAGGGTTTTGAAGGGGCAGGGGGTGGGAGGTTGGGGGAGCCAGGTGGTGGGTTTTATGGAGGGCACGTATTGCATGGAGCACTGGGTGTGGTGCATAAACAATGAATTCTGTTACACTGAAAAGAAATTAAATAAATTTAAAAAAATTTTTTAACCCAGTGAATTATTATAGCTAAAAGGTCATGAGGTATAGTTGGGACTGGAGAAGCCGTGATAGGCCATGTACAAGGAGATTTGTGAGTAATGATGACTAATTAGAGGTAATCAAGTGGTGGTGGGGTGTAAAGAAGAGTCACTTAGTCACTAGAATGAATACTCTAAACTTTTAGTGAAATTCTCTAGGACTAACTTAAAGCCAAAACTATCCCCCACTCTAATCTTAATGAATTCCATTCCTGTTAGTGTTTATTATTGGATTTATGTACTACTCCTTCCACCCTGTTACTCTACTCACAGCTTTAGAATAAATTTCCCTTTATCTGCGTTAGCTTGAGGGGGTTTCTTGCAAACAAGTGAGCCTGAGTAGACCCTCTGTTCTTTTTTGAATTTCTCATGGATTATAATAGAACATTTTGCCCTGGGATAAAATGACCAAATATAAAAATGGATTTTATTTACATTTAAATGTGTGCCAAATAATGATAGACATTAGTCAGAAGCACAATTGTAATGTTTCTATAAACATTCTGCCTGTAAACAGGGATGGGGAGAAATGGAGACCTCCAATAGAATGCAAGATCATTTGATATAAGTTGAAGAGCTATATTGGCAATTACAAAGGCACTCATCTAAATCAAGTTGATATAAGTATAGTGGTGGGAGTGCAGTCTTGCCAAAATAATAAGGAAATCCAAATCACTGCCTTGAAATCTCTTGGCTATGCTAGTTATATCAACACAACATGGGGCTACCTGTCTGGTTTGGCTGACCTCCAGATGAGTCAACTGGTTCCTGACTTAGTGCTTTTAGAATGCTCCAGTTTATCTCTAGGGCTTTCTACCTCATTTTTCTTCTGTCCTGTCACCCTGCCCCTTCACCTTCTTTTCTCCTATTTCCCTGACTTGGATTTCCTGTCTTCTCTGGTTGCGTACTCTTCAGCTCTTTTATATTTCTGCCCTCACTGCCTCAGAAGCAACCTATAGCCCATAAAGCAGTTTGCCTGACATAACAACTTAACTTTGGGAGAATTGGCCCAGAGTTCTCTCCTATGTCCCTTCTGAGATCCCTGACTGAGATCCTATAGATTGTCCAGTAAATGTGTTTCATTCCTCTACTAATCTGGTGTCTATATTCACTCCAGGATTCTCCTTCCTTCCACTTTCCCTGCAGCAACCTCCCAATCCACTCTAAATATGTATATAAATTATCTACTGCTACATACTGGAAATAAATGCAGCTACTTTGCTGGCATTGACTTGTGACTTGGCTCAGGCTCAACCCCTTGGGTACTGGCAAGAGTAACTAGTTTATCTGCAGCATGTCAGCCAGTGGAAAGAAAGGGCCTAGAGAACAGACTAAAGCATGGAGGATAGAGGGTATTCTTTTTTTTATTTTTTAATTTTTTATTCTTATTTTTATTTAAACATATAATGTAACCCCACCACCCTCTCCCAACACCCCTCCCCTCCAACCCCCTCAGTTTGTTTTATGACATTAAGAGTCTCCTTTGGTTTGTCTCCCTCCTGATCCTATCTTGTTTCATTTATTCTTTTCCTACCCCCTTAAACCCCACCCCCATTGCATCTCCACTTCCTCATATCAGGGAGATCATCTGATAGTTGTCTTTCTCTGATTGACTTATTTCACTAAGCATAATACCCTAGGATAGAGGGTATTCTTAAACTTTCTTCTAGACACAGTGCTAAAAGACAAATGAAAGAAAATTGATTTGGAGACTTAAGCATGATGATCAACCTGACTAAAGTCTCTATGCCAAGATTCTTCAGTTACAAGTAATAGAAACCAATGTAAGCTACTTCCATCAAAATGGGGAAACTTATTATAAGGAGTTAGGGGTGTGTCACAAAATTCAAGGTCAAGAATGTTACTGGATTTCAGGAATGGACGAGAAAAGGCAACTGTAGAGTCTTCAGAAACTTAGGCAATGAAAAATATAATTTATCCTTCTCTTTACAATGTTTCTTTTTGCTTCTCTCTCTGATGAGCAGCTTTCTCAGTTCCACAGAGAGCACAGGAAATATAACTTCCCCACAGAGCCATGGCATTGCTGTTTACTTTCAAAGGTTCAACACAGGGGGGAAACAATCCATTTCCATCTCTCTCGCTCTCTCTCTCTCTCTCTCTCTCTCTCTCTCACACACACACACACACACATACACACACACACACACAATTTAAAATTTCTGGTAAAAGCTTCTAAATAGTCAGGCTCTCATCCTTGGGCCAATGAACTTAGGCCTAGGATTGGAACAACATTTATAAATCACATTCATTGCCAGGATCCCACCATTATAAGAAAGAAACTGGAAAATGGGGGGGGTGCGATTTAAGGAGTCATATCAACTGCACAGAGATATCAAAATGGATTCACCACAATGGCCAGGCAGGTTTTTTCTTAGTTTTCATTAAAATTCTAGTTAGTAAAAATAATAATAATAAAATAAAATAAAATTCCAGTTAGTTAATATACAGTGTACTATTAGATTCAGGTGTAAAATAAAGTGATTCAACACTTCTGTACAACACCTGGTGCTCACCACAATAAATACACTCCTTAATCCCCATCACCTACATCACCCACTCCCCCACCTCCACCTGTCTTCCCTCTGGTAACAATCGGTTTTCTATAGCTAAAACTCTGTTTCTTGGTTTGAATCACTCTTTTTTCCCCTTTTCTAGTTTGTTTTGTTTCTTTCTTAAATTCAACATATGAGTGAAATTAGATAATATTTTCCTTTCTCTGACTGACTTACTTTGCTTAGCATTATACTTTCTAGGTCCATCCATGTCATTGCAAATACCAAGATTTCATTCTTGTTTTTATGGCTCAATAACATTCCAGTGTGTGTGTGTGTGTGTGTGTGTGTGTGTGTGTATGTGTGTGTGTGTGTTCCCCCACATCTTCTTTAGCCATTTAATAAGTCAGTAGACCCTTGGGCTGTTTCCATTATTTGGTTATTGTAGATAGTGCTGCTATAAACATCAGAGTACATGTTTCCCTTTGAATTAGTATTTCTGTATTCTTTAGATAAATACCTAGTATTGCAGTTGCTAGATCATAAAGTAGTTCTACTTTTAACATTTTGAGGAACCTCCAAACTGTCTTCCAGAGTGGCTGCACCAGTTTGGATTCCCACCAACAGTGCATGAGGGTTCCACTTTATCCACATCCTTGCCAGCACCTGTTGTTCCTTGTGTTATTCATTTTAACCATTCTCACAGGTGTAAGGTGATATCTCATTGTAGTTTTGAATAGTATTTTCCTGATGGTAAGTGATATTGAGCATCTTTTCATATGTCTGTTAGTCATCTGTATGTCTTCTTTGGAAAAATGCCTATTCCTGATTTCTGCCTATTTTTTATTGAATTATTCATTTTCTGGGTGTTGAGTTTTTATAAGTTCTTTATAGATTTTTGGATAATAACACTTTATCAGATTTGCCATTTGCAAATCTCTTCTCCCATTCCATAGGTTGCCTGATTTGTGGATTATTTCCTCTGCTGTGAAGATTTTTATAATGATATAGTCCCAATAGTTTATTTCAGCTTTCCTTCCCTTGCCTCAGGAGACATATCTAGAAAAACATTGCTATGTCAGATGTCAAAAAGGTTACTGTCAGTGTTCTCCTTTAGGAGTTTAATGGTTTCCTGTCTCACATTTAGGTCTTCAGTCCATTTTGAATTTATTTTTTTATGTTATAATGAAGAGGCGCAGTTTTATTCTTTTGCATGTTGCTGTCCAGTTTTCCCAACACCATTTGTTGATGAGACTGTCTTTTTCCCATTGGATATTCGTTCCTGCTTTGTTGAAGATTGATTGACTACATAGTTGTCGGTTCATTTCTGGGTTTTCTATTTTGTTCCATTGATCTATGTGTCTATTTCTGTGTCAGTACCATACTGGTTTTGATCACCGTGGCTTTATAATTTCACTTGAAGTCCAGAATTGTGATGCCTCCAGGTTTGTTTTTCTCTTATCAAGTTTGCTTTGGATATTCAGGGTCTTTTGTGGTTCCATACAAATTTTAGGTTTGTTTGTTCTAGCTCTGTGAAAAATGCTATTGGTATTTTGATAAGGATTGCATTAAATGTGTAGATTGATTTGGGTAGTATAGACATTTTAACAATATTTGTTCTTCCAATCCATGAGTATGAAATGTCCTTCCATTTATTTGTGTCATCTTCAATTTCCTTCATTAATGTTTTATAGTTTTCAGAGTACAGGACTTTCACCTCTTTGGTTAGATTTATTCCTAGGTATGGTGAAGCAATTTTATTTCAGAACAAGAGAATATACATCTGAGACAAGCTATAAAAGGCTCTGTTTCCTTAGAAACTTCTCTCAGCTTTTAGTCCCCTAAGAGTGAAGACAGATCCAAACACAAGAGAAATTTCAAGTAGTGAAATAAGGTGACTAGTAGCCTCTTCGGTGTGTTGAGTCAAGTCAAAATGTGATTAGGCCTGTCATATAGAAATCATCATTTAAAAAATGTTAGCTATTATTGTAATCAGAAGAGGCTGGATGCAATGGGACTCTGAGCAAAAGAGACAGACTGATCTTTGCAGATAGTTCCTTCAAAGCCACAAAGGAGCCACTCTATAGTGGAATATACCTCAATAGGAACCAAGATTTGGGTCTGCCACATAAAGAACTCTCCTCCCTATGTAGAGCTAACCGACACCAACACTGACAAATTCTTGGGTTTGTTTACTACTTTTTGAAGATAATATGTAAACTTCCCTTTCGTTATGACAATTACCTCAGTCTTGTTACAGTTGAATCCAAGACACCCCACTTCACCCCCAATGAATCCCATTCTGAAGTAATTTCTACTTCAGAATAAGCCTAATTGAACTTGTAAGGCTCCTGGTATCCTTGATTATGTTTAGAAGATATGTAGTATACTTTATGTAAATGTGGGAAGCCCTCAAATATTATAAGCACACACTCTCTCCAGGTTTTCTACTTTTTGCCAATCTTCTTCTCTTGTTATTTTTTTTCTAGTTTAGCACCATTTATTAAGTGATCTCAGCTGTTGTAGCTGCTTCTTGTCAGCCTGTTCTTAAAATATAAAATGCAGGACACCTGGGTGGTACAGTTGGCTAAGCACTGGACTCTTGGTTTCCACTCAGGTTGTGATCTCAAAGTCGTGAGATCAAGCTCTGCCTTGGGCTCCATGCTCAGCACTGAATCTGCTTAAGATTCTCTCTCCTTCTCCTTCTGCCCCTCATGGTTTTGCATGCTTGCTCTCTCTCGCTCTCTCTCTCTCAAGTAAATAAATAAATCTTTAAAGAAAAATTCCTCTTGTCCAGGACAGAAGGATCTTCCAGGTAGCATGCCAACAGAACAAGAGACTCTAATGTTGCCAGCTTCAATTATGGTGCCATCCAGAGAGGGAGAAGGTCATGGCACATTCAACTGTAGCTGTACAGAGGTTTTGAAAAAGGACCCTTTGCGGGCCCAGTCTGCCTGACATTTTGATGCTGCCAGTGTGGGTTTTGTACTCCATAATGGTGTTGGAAGGTAGGTTAGGCACTCACCAAATCATTTCCTGGATTTGGACTGTGGTTGCTTGGTCACTGGCAGTCTTACTCCATATTGAAATAATGTCCTTCTGAAACTGGACAGAGACCGCAGCCCCACAGGTCTCCTTCCCAACTGTGAACTGTTCCTCCAGCATGTCCAGGATAAGATTCTCACAGCAATGAGATAGATGCCAAGCCTTTCTGGAACCAAATAATTCACTTGCAATCATTTTTTTTTTTGCATTATCTTCCCAAATAGGTTTATTTCCTTCTTTGAAGAAATGAAAGTCCTTATGGCCTGTCAGGTCCCCAGGACCTACCATGTGACTGTAAAATCTCCAGAACTGCTCTGCAAAGGTAAAGGTGCCAATCTGTTTGATATTTTATTCATAACTCTGTGAGCTGATGGGACATCTTGGGTTCTGGCATATCAGAAAGTATTGCTGTACTGCAGAAGAGGCTCTGCTGGTCCAGGGGCAACAGCCTTCCTCTTACTGCTGCCCTGACTCCTGTCTCTTTCTGTTTTGTTTTCCTTCTTTGTGCTGTTTACTTCATTCAGATCATGGTCCCCACTGTCATCATCTTTCAGTGCACTGAACTTGTTGTTCATCCTCTCACCACTGCCATCACCACTGCCTCACAGAGTGACTTCCACTCCGTTAGCCATCTTCTGTTAATTCTTGATAATTTCTGATAATTCTTGATAATTTCAGTTTGAGCGGCATTTTCTGACTTTATCTCCAAACACTCCCATTTGGGGGCCTGTGACCTCCTCTGGGTTGTGGGGTCACATCATATACACATGTAGGAAATAATATGAATAATGGGGTGAATCCATCCACTATTCCACTCAGTGAATCTAAGTCTTTGAGTGAATGAGAGTTGAGAGACTTGAATTTGCTCTTCACTTAGGTGATCTCAGTTTCTGTGTGCTTCTCACAGTGTGAGAGTGTGTTATAGTGTTTAAACATGTATTTTTCATTCAATGGGGACCCTAAACATCAGCCAGCTACTTAATCTAGTGCCCAATTGAAGAAACAGGGATCTGTTCCAATGCTGGCCTTATTAATAGACATTATGTAGTTCCTTCACATGGAGCTTTTACAAATGACTTTCAGGGATAATTTTGGCTGTATGTAATTTTCCCTAACATTTTGTATGTATGTAATTTTCCCTAAAATGTTTAAACACCTTTAAAACCTCAGTGTAAACTGTAATTTCACTGTACTAACTATAGTCTATTGGTTGAGAAAAATGGCTTTTGTTTCCCCCACCAAAGTGTGTATTTCAGACAAGCCACTAAAAGGAAGTATATCATAGAAAAAGAAAAGGCTTGGTCATGGACACAAATCCTTTGAGCACTTGGCCAGTGAAATTCCACAGTTGGTGCTTGGAGACAAGGATTGGAGATGGACATTGTATCCTCACATCCCACCATACAACCCAAGATTTCTTTTTTGCTAGTAGAAAAAAAAGTGCCTGGGAAAATCATAAATGGGGTAGTATTTTTTCAAATCAAAATCCAGGAAAAAAGTATGGTTAAGAAATGTATGGGATGAGGAATGGGGGATAAAATAAGTTGTGTTCAAAAAGCATTGATTAGGAAAGAAAAAGATCCTAAACATTGGAGTGGGGACCTATGGTAAATTCTAATGAAGCTGGGGATGTCACACCCCTAAATTCTATTGAGTTTTCTTTGCCAACCTTTCCACCCCTGCCTGAGAAGTTTAACTATGCTTTGCCCAAAATAATCTGTAATGGCCTCTCTTAAGGTAGTTTCCTTGCAAAGCACTGCTGACTCTCCTCAAGATATATACTGCAACTATTCTTTGCTCCTGGATATATTCCTAGGCTCAAGTCCCAGCAAACCTTGCAGGGTAAACCACTAGAAGGTGTGCTACACACCAAAACAGGTGCATGATTTTTCCAATTTATACAGACAAAAATATAGAGAATATATATGGGAATTGAGCTGAGTAATGGTGGAAGGAATATGAAGTTAAATAAGGCCAAATTGATTGATACAAACTCACACAAAGATTATGGATTCAGGGGCACCTGGGTGGCTCAGTGGGTTAAGCCTCTGCCTTCAGCTCAGGTCATGATCTCAGGGTCCTGGGATCGAGCCCCACATGGGGCTCTCTGCTCAGCGGGGAGCCTGCTTCCGCTCTCTCTCTCTCTCTGCCTACTTGTGATCTCTCTCTCTCAAATAAATAAATAAAATCTTAAAAAAAAAAGATTATGGATTCAATGATATAGTTCAAGTTGTTAGAAAGGACTCTAGCAGTGTGGTTGCTTGGGTAGCTGAAAATGGACCAAAAAGTGACATATACTAAGTGAAGTTGAAATGCCAGGGATATATAATGGCCCTGTTATACTACATATATATATAATAGTATAACTATAATATATATAGTTATTATATATAATATAATATATATAACTATTTATTATATGTATATATAGCCAGGGATATATAATGGCCCTGTTATACTATCAAGATAGAGATCCAAAGGCTTGGGAAGATTGGAATGTTAGAGTGAATTTATCATTTAAAATCTGCTCACCTACCCTGGAAAATCTACTTTTCACCATGACTGTGAGAAATAAATCTGTAAGGATAATCCCAACATCCTTGAAGAACTCTGTGGTCAGTATCCTGTAGGTCAAAAGTTATAGTGTGAACTCCTGCAACTGAACCGGAATATTTAAATGCAATGAGGATAATTGGATCCCAGAGTTGCAGGAGCCAAATAGTGAGACTTACTTACCAAAGACAAGGTGAGCTTGATTGCTGTAATAGAGAGTAGAGTCAAAGCATTAATCAGAATAGTCTAATTTGTAGAGACCTTTAGCATTTTTTAGTTGATTACCACATCCCTGGAAAAGAAATAGATGAGAAATCTACTAAATTCTTACTTGATCTGTATAGGTAGGAGAGTTCTAATTTGAGTGAACAATGTCTAACTTGAATCACCAAAACGAAGACTCATTGTCTTTCAGTCAATTGACAGACCCAGAACCCTTTGAATGATGAGAGGCATGTAATTTTTTTAATTTTATTTAAGCTTTCTTTTTATTTAAACATATAATGTAACCCCCCACCCCCCTCAGTTTGTTTTATGACATGCTTAGCGAAATAAGTCAACTGGAGAAAGACAACTATCACATGATCTCCCTGATATGAGGAAGTGGAGATGCAACGGGGGTGGGGGTTAAGGTGGTAGGAAAAGGAAAAATGAAACAAGATGGGATCGGGAGGGAGACAAACCAAGAGAGGCATGTAATTTTAAGGAAGGACCCTGCTATACTGCAAAAAAAAAAACTGTATTGTTAATTTTTCTCCCAACCTTCCTTAAAAGAACCTATAGCCATTGACCAGATGATTATGAATTGGGGGAAAAGTAATCAAACATTTGGAGGATTACTGGACAGTGTCTCTGAACTGGCACTAATTCAAGGAGACCCTAACCATCATTGGGGCCCACAGATCAGAGCAGGAGCTTATGGGTGCCAGGTAATTAATGTAGTTTTCAGCTTGGGTTCATCTCACAGTGGGTCCAGTGGGTTTTCAAACCCATGCTATGGTTATTTCTCTATTCCAGTATGTATAATTGGAATAAAAATACTCAGTGACTAAAAGAATCCACATATTGGTTCCTTGATTGTGGATTGAGTGCTATTATAGAAGGAAAGGCCAAGTAGAAGCTCCTAGAAATGCCTCCACCTAAGAAAATAGTAAACCAACAACAATACCACATTCCTGGAGAGATGGCAAAATTAGTACCACCATCAAGAACTTCAAAGATGCAGGGGTGGTGGTTCCCACAACTTTCACTTCCTCATTCACCTTACTTATTTAACTTGTAAAGAAAACAGATGGAGCTTGGAAAGTGACAGAGAATTACTGTGAAGTTAACTGGATGATGACTCCAATTGTACCTACCATTCCAGATGTGGTTTTGTTGCTTGGGCAATTAACAAATTGTCTGGTACCTGGTATGCAGCTATTGATCTGGCAAATGCTTTCTTCTTGATGGGTGTTAGTGAACACAACCAGAAGTAGTTTGCTTTTCACTGACAAAGTAAACAATACATCTTCACTGTCTTAAGTCAGGAGCATATTATTCTCCAGCTCTATATTATATTTTAGTCTACAGTGACCTTGATCACATTTCCCTTCCACGAGACATCACACTATTTCATTACATTGATGAACTTATGCTGATGGGATCTGGTGAGCAAGAAGTAGCAACTACTCTAGACATATTGGTAAGACCATCAGAGAGTGGAAAATGAATCTGATAAAAATTCAGGGTATTTACACCTCAGTAAAATTTTTAGGTATTTAGTGACACAGAACATATTGAGATATCATTTCTAAGGCAAAGCATAAGTCACTGTATCTGGCTCCTACTGCATCCCAAAAAAGAGGAACAATGCCTAATGGACCTCTTTAGAATTGAAAACAACATATTTTTCACTTGAGTGTGCTACTCTAACCCACTTACTAAGTAACCTGAAAATCTGTGGGGTCTAGAACAAAAGAAGGCTCTACAACAGATTCAGGCTGCCATGAAAGCTGTTCGTTACTTGAGCCATATAAGCCAATTCATCTGTCAGTGGCAGGTTGGAGATTTTGGGAAGCCCCTAGAGCTGAACAGCATTGTTGGCCCTTAGGATTTTAGAGGAATATCATAACATTTTCTGTGAAAACTTTCCTTTTGAGAAACAGATTTTGGCTTTCCACTGGGCCTTAGTAGAGATAGAATACTTAACCACAGGCCACCAAGTAACCATGCAATCTAAGCTTCCCATTATTAACTGCCCCACCAAGCCATAAATTTGGCCATGTTCGGCAGCATTACATTATCAAAAAGAAGAGGTATATACAAGATTGGGATCAAGCATGCACTGAAGACACAAGTAAGTTACATGAGAATGTAGTCCAAATACCACAAATCCATATATTCATGGGATATGGTCAATGGTTTAATTAAGTCAAAGACTTGGAAGACACATGATTGGAAAATTGGTGACAAGGAGTCAGAACTGTTATGTGGATAGACGTCTTTGAATGGGCAAAGAATGTAAGATACTATGCCCCATGTAATGCACATCAAAAGGTAACCCCAGCCAAGGCAGATTTAATAACCATATAGATAAAATGGCCCTTTTTGTGGATATCCCTTAGAACGCTTCTTAGTAAAACCATATCCTATGGTTAAAGTCAATGAAAAACTACAACAACCCAACTCAGGCAGGACTACTAATGACCCAGACCCTTCAGGAATAAATCTTTGGGACACCTCACCAGGCAAAGAATTACAATCAACAAAGGGAAAAGGGAATATGGAATGGGTAATAGAAGAAGGTGCTTAGAAACACCAGCTATAACCATGTGACCAGTTGCAGAAACAAGATGGCTGTTATGAACATTTTTCCTTGGTAACCTACAGTTTAGTTTCACTATCAGGCTTCTCATTATCATCTCTATCTGCTGTAAGGGGAGGTGTTTATGTTTTTATAGGATGTTCCAAAGGATTAATATTGGGTGGCAATTTTCCTCAAATATTTCCCAAGTCTTTATTGATGATGTTTTTTGGGGGTATGTAAAATTTTGTAACAGCTATAAACAAGTAGTTATCAATTTGGGTAAAAAAAACTCACATGCGAGGAGAGGTTAGACTTCTCTATGACATCAAATATATTTTTTAAATTTTTTGAAGTATGTCCAAGTTAGAATTTATTAGAATTCTACTTTTGGGGTTGGAAAGGAGACAAATCCTCTCTTATGTATTTAAAATATATATTTTCCCCTATTTTGTTTTCAGAGGAGAAAATGATGATGTCTGACATTTTCTCACACTACAGTGGCAATGTGAAATATTTTAAAATGTTAGCTCACTGAAAATCTTTTTTATTTATTTTTTTATTTTTTAATTTAATTTTATTTTTTTCAGTGTTCCAAGATTCATGGTTTATGCACCACACCTACTGCTCCATGCAATACGTGCCCTCCTTGATACCCACCACCAGGCTCACCCAACTCCCGACCCTCCTCCCCTCCAAAACCATCAGTTCGTTTCTTGGAGTCCACAGTCTCTCATGATTCATCTCCCCCTCCAATTTCCCCCAATTCACTTATTTGTGGAGCATAAGGAATAACACGGAGGACATTGGGAGTTGGAGAGGACAAATTTTTTTACAAAAATTGATTTAACGTTCAATGGCTATGATGTTTACTATGAGTAGCCAGTACTGCAATGGTAGAAACCCACTTCCACTGAATATTATATATAACTGCACTTGCCTTTTAAGAGGTTAGGTTAGAGAATAATTTTCAAACTAGTGTATTCTCTGATTTTTAGACATATCTTGGCTCAAAAATATGTGGTATGCATTACCTTCTTTGTATATATTGATTAGTGGGGACAGGGAGTGCGTATTAGGGTTCTACAGAGGAACAGAGCCTATAGGGGGTGTGTGTGTGTGTGTGTGTGTGTCTGTGTGTGTGTGTGTGTGTGTGTGTGAAGAGAGAGAGAGAGGGAAATTTATTTTAAAGAATTGGTTCAGGGGCACCTGGTGGCTCAGTTGTTCAAGAGCAGGACTCATAATTTCAGCTCATCATGATCTCAGGGTCAAGGGATTGAGGTCCACCTTGGGCTCTGCACTCAGCAGAGAGTCTGCTTGTCCCTCTCCCTCTGCTCCTTTAATAAATGAATAAATATATATATATATATATAAATAAAATCTTTGGGGGGGGAGAATTAATTTACTTAATTGTGGAGGTTTGGCAAATCCAAAATCTAAGACTCAGAAAAGAATTGCAGTTTGAGTCCAAAGACAGTCTGCTAGTGGAATTCTTTCTTGGCAGGGGAGGTTGGTCTTTGTTGTATTAAAGCCTTCAACTAATTGGATATGGCCCACCCACATTAAGGAGGGTAATCTGCTTTACTTAAACTCCACTAATTTAAATGTCAATCTCTTCTCAAAAATACACCTGCACAGAAACATGCAAAATAATGTTTGAGCAAATATTTGGACACTGTGATCTAGACAAGTTGACACTTAAATTAACCACCACAAAGAAGGTTCTTGGTAAGATGCCAATTTCTTTTCACCTCAGTTAGTGGGTATTGTATTGTAGGAGGAGATCATTATGATTAATTAAAAAAGAAATCAATTGTTGTAAAGGTACATATTGTTAACAGAGTTTATATTTATCATCATCCCAGGGATTAGTAAAAACTATAATTTTAATCTCTGTAATCCCATGGGATTTGTTGATATTGGTTCTGGATTGCATTTTATTTAATTGCACAATTATGAGCATCTTGGTTGTAATATTGGGTACACACTATATCTAGGAATACTTTAAATGACACTTGATATATAGTGACATATGGCTCTATTTCCTTGGTGGCACTAGTTAATAATAGTAGATTTCATTTGATTTGAAGTTAAAATTGGTTCATAGGGCTTAGAAGGCACCTATGAGTCACCAGCAATATTACAGAATCTGGCTTAGCTGGGAGGGTTGTTGCCAGCAGCAGTAGAGATAGAAAATACAGTAGTAATCTTAGTGTTAATGTCTGTGGTCATGTTAGTAGGATTGATCAATCTGAATAACCAACAAAGTCGTTCTCATTGTCCTCAATCTGACCAGGGTTGCATGTTTCCCTGTGGAATGCACATGGCATAGTAAGGTGATCTACCAGTGGGTGTGTAGGAAAACTGGTGAGGGTTGGAACTTCTCAAGTAAGGAAAGGGCACAACAAGAGAGTTGGGGTTAAAGTCAGAGGCCATTCACAGCCAGGAGTAGTGAATCTGATTGTCCCCTGTATATCATCCAGGGCAATTAGTTCCACCTGCTGGGTGTCAGAAGCAGCTACAGATTTGTTCCACAGTCCCTTTAATAGAGCAAAGTATATGGGTGGCAGACCAGCATGCCTTACTCTCTCCAGATACTGGTAAGTTGTTTGCTCCACTTACACTGGATGATGAGCAGATACAGGCTGAGAATGATTCCAGAGTCAGTAGTCCCCATCAAGTCCTCATCAGGACTGAGGGAAAAATAGCTAGACTCTGGATTTTCTATGAGGGAGGAAGGAAAGTTGAAAGTATTAGGTGGGTGCTATTTTGCTGTAGGCAATAATGTCAGGGTTACCACATCTATGAAAAGGGATAATTGTGCTTCACCCATTGTGCTTACTAAAACAGCAGATGTTGCAGCATCTCTGTTGGTGGTCTCCTTATTTGTTGTGAATTTAAATATGGCTTAGTTATACCATGTGGGGTGGGTTTAATATAATCAGGACTATGAACAGTATTTTGACCACTTAGGGGACCATTATCCTCCAGATTCTCTCTGTGGTCCTTGTTTTAAAAGCCCATTATGAGGGCCCCCGGGTGGCTTGGTTAAGCAGTTGCCTTCATCTCAGGTCATAATTCCAGGGTCCTGGGAAGGAGCCCTGGGAGGGCTCAGTTGGGAGGCTGCTTCTCCCTCTCCCTCTGCCTCTCCCCACCCCCAACTTGTGCACTCGCTTTCTCAATCTCTCTCTCTCTCTCTCAAATAAATATTTTATTATGTTCAGTTAGCCACTGTATAGTACATTATTAGTTTTTGATGTAGTGTTCAATGATTCATTAGTTGAATATAACATCCAGTTCTCATTACAACATGTGCCCTCCTCAATACCTATCACCTATTTAACCCATCCCCCAATCTCCCCTCCCCTCTGAAACCCTCAGTTTGTTTCCCAGAGTCCAGAGTCTCTCATGGTTCATCTCCCTTTCTGATTTCTCCCCCTTCAGTTTTTCCTCCCTTCTCCTATGGTCCTCCAGACTATTCCTTATGTTCCACATATGACTGAAACCATATGATAATTGTCTTTCTCTGCTTGACTTATTTCACTTAGCATAAACCCCTCCGGTTCCATCCATGTCAATGCAAATGGTGGGTATTCATCTTTTCTGATGGTTTAACAATATTCCATTGTATATATGTATCACACCTTCTTTATCCATTCATCTGTTGAAGGGCATCATGGCTCCTTCCACAGTTTGGCTATTGTGGACATTGCTACTATGAACATTGGGATGCAGGTGCCCCTTCAGATGACTACATTTGTAACTTTGGTGTATTTAAATATCCAGTAGTGCAATTGCTGGGTCGTAGGGTAGCTCTATTTTTAACATCTTGAGGAGCCTCCATACTGTTTTCCAGAGTGGCTGTACCAGCTTGCCTTCCCACCAACGGTGGGAAGAGATAAATAATCTTGTAAGAGAAAAATAAAATCTTCAGAAAATAATAAAAAATAAAAGCCCATCATGTTTTTCTATGATATCTGCTGCCATAGGACAATAGGATAGGTGAAAGGCCCAAACAATGTTATTTTGTGATGGCCATTGTTGCATTCCCTTTGTAGTGAAGTGTGAGTGTTGGTCTGACTGTGTAACTTTGTAGTGCTCCCAAAGTTTAATTAACCTCCTAGTAACACTAGAAAAGGTTAGTGCCTTACATGGGTTAGCCAATAAAAGGCCTATGTAGATATCTACCATTGTTAAGGCATATTTGATGACTCCTACTGCTATAGAAAAAAGCCCAATGAAGTTGATTTGTTAGTTCTGATGAGGCCCTTCTCCTCTGTAAATTTTTCCAGTGTCCAGATTTTTGGCATCTGGTACAGTCCTTAATGGATCTGTGTAACTGTATCTCTACTGTAGTATGTGCATACCCTGTGGTATTGGGTCAATACCACTATTACTGGGTCAATTCCTCTATTAACAATCCATTTTCATAACCCCATAATACCCAAATCCACTGACCTCTTGGGTGCACACCAATAGAAGGCATAAGGTGGCTAGTCTCAGAGTTCTGGGGACTGTCCATCCTTTAAGAGGCTTACCTATTTTAAAGATCTGGTTAGTTCATCAATCTGTGTGTTGTATTGTGCCTCCTATGTGTCTTGTTTGGCATGAACTGAGGCATGTTATGCCCAAATGTCTCAACCTTGTATTTTCCAGCCATGATTTTGCTAAAGTTCGGATCAAGTATTTAACCCATTAGGAGTCTGTGAAAATAGAACCTTAGGAAAATGTTTGTCAAAGGCCTGCTTTATTAATAGAAGTACTGCATGCAACTCAGCCCTCTACACTCCTTATGGAAATTGGAGTGTTTGAACAGGGGTCATAGGCTGTGGCTGTCCATTGTCTTGCTGCCTTATACCCCAGGCTCATTTCAATGGTAAAGACAGACCATTGTTTTTCTCATTTTAAGAATGTTGGCTGTCCTCCCACAAGTCCCCATTAAGTAAGAGGCGAAAGCATTTCTGGGGGCTTTGGCAAGTTAACCTCAATGGCAGGGTATATGCTAATTCCTCATGGAGTTGTGGCACTCCAGCATCTTGATCATTTAGATGCCATTTCCATTTTAATAAGGAGGCCTCATTAAATTTTACAGGGAGCTTTTTCTTTGCTCAGGGATAATAGCATCTCGATCCATAGAGTAATTGGCCCTGCTCCATTAAGGGCTTCAGTTTTACTAAGTGCCTAGTGTGTTACCAGGGGTTGCCTCTCTACTGGTAAATACTCTGGAGCTAAGTCTGGGAGCTGCTTATACCAAAAGCCTATGCATAGTCATTTAATTGTTCGTTTGGTCCAGAGGCTCCAGGAAGTAAATTTGCAGTGGCCAAAACTTCTCATTAAGTCCTGTCCTCAAAGCATTAATAGAACTATGAAAGTAATAGCCTCTTTTATTTTATCTAGTGCCTGTTGGTTTTTACATCTTCATTGAAAAGTAAAAAAACTTATATAATAAGCAGGGACCAGCCCTGGAGGTATAGAATGTGTTGGCACCAAAATCCAAACATCCCTACCAAATGTTGGTCTTCCTTTACCAATGTGGGAGGTTGAAGCACTAGATTCTTATCTTTTACCAGATTTGTAACTGTTCCTCTTATAAATTCTAAATATAGCCTCAAAATGTGACAGACTGAGAGGCCTTGGTTTTTATGTGGTAAAATTGTCCATTCCTTCTCAGTGATATGTTTGCTCACAGTTGTGATGACCTGAGACAGAGACATAGCCAGGTCAAATGAGAAGGATGTTATTGATACAATGCCAAAGCTGAGTTTCTAGTATAAGAGTGAGTCAAACAATTGGGTCCTGACTGCAAAGATGGTGTTTAACTTCAGGACTATTTAAATACCCTACAGGCAACCTGGAAAAGATACACTATTGACCCTCAAAGATGAAGGTGAATTGTGGTTAATTCCCTGTGAAATTTTTACAGAATAGAACATGTCAGCAGAACTACTAGGTATTTACCCAAAGGATAAAAAATACAGATCTGAAGGGATACACACACCCCAGTGTTTATCAAAAATAATGAAATCTTGACATTTGCAATGATGTGGATGGAGCTAGAATATATCATGCCATATGATCTCATTCATATGTGTAATTTAAGAAAGAAAACAGATGAACATATGGGAAGGGGGAAAGATAAATAAGGAGAGAGGGAAACAAGCCATAAGTGACTCTTAATAATAAAAAACAAACTGAGGGTTGATGGAGGGAGGTTGGGGGGATAGTCTAGATGGGTGATGGGTATTAAAGAGGGCACTTTATGCTTAGCAAAATAAGTCAACTGGAGAAAGACAACTATCACATGATCTCCCTGATATGAGGAAGTGAAGATGCAATGGGGGTGGGGGTTAAGGTGGTAGGAAAAGAAAAAATGAAACAAGAGTCTCTTTTGGTTTGTCTCCCTCCCGATCCCATCTTGTTTCATTTTTTCTT
>ML095846.1:74037-99961 GCA_003697995.1 Taxidea taxus jeffersonii
TATATATATATATATATACATCTTCTTTATTCATTCATCTGTCGATGGCTGTCTGGGCTCTTTCCAGTTTGACTATTGTGGATATTGCTGCTATAAACATTGGGAAGCAGGTGCCACATTGGAGCACTACAGTTGTATCTTTGGGTAAATGCCTAGTAGTGCAATTGTTGGGTCATAGGGTAGTTCTATTTTTAACTTCTTGAGGAAGCTCCACACTGTTTTCCAGAGTGGCTGTGACTAGTGAGCTTTTGATAGGAAAGAATGAGGTCCTATTGCAACTAATGCAGCTGAAGGTCTTTGACATATACCTTTAATATGAACTAGTCTATTTGAACATAATAATTTCACATGGGCAAGTTATTGATTATAATTGATGATTAAATATAAACTGCCTTAAAGAATGGAAGTTAGGGGATCACATGGAATAGGCCCATAAGACCTGTGTCTAGCAAGCTGACAAACCATAGTACCTGAGATTGTTGGAAATGATTCAATGAGTTGGCTTTTATTTTGGGTGTTTTAAAATTCTCTCTAAGCTTTAACTTTTTAGTGAAAACATTTAAGTAATACATGTTAATGGTACAAAATTCAAAAGGCACAAAAAGGTATACCATGAAAAATATATAGACTATGCCTGTTATTTCAGTCACCCAACTCTCCTGCCCTCAGTCAAGTTTCTTTTTTATTCTCCTAATGACATTCTGGGCATTTACAAAACTAAATTTCTCCTTTATGTATTTCTCTTTTTCCCTCCCAGAAAAAAAAAGATACCATATAACACCTACTGTTCTGTGCCCTGCTTCTTTTCACTCAGAATTTAGCTTGGATATCACGCTATATGAGAATATAAATAGCTTCTCTATATATGTAAGCATCTATTTATTATTCAGCATTCAATTGGCAAGCCCCTACCAGGTGTCAGACCTATTCTATATACTGAGATACAGCAATAAACTAAATACAGAAAAGTCTCAACCCTCATGGAATTTATATTAGAGGGTGGAGAAACAGAAAAACAAAATAATATTAAAAATATATATTACATAATGTAAAGTGTTATAGAGAAAAAGAAAATGTTCAGCCTAGCTGAATGTACCCTTGATCACGTACAGGCTATTGCATGAAGAAAGCAGTCTGTCAGCCAACTCATTAGCCAGGGGTCAGGCAGGCTAAAGCACAAAGAGCAGTCCTCCTCAGCAATCAGGAGCAGAGGCCTGCAGACATTCAGGGTCAGGACACATTCAGGATCAAGACACAGGATCAGGACAGCAGGGAGAGGGCTCATTGCCCTCCTCCACTGATCTTATCTGCTTCTTCTAAAACAGAAATTCCACCAGAAAGATAAACACCTGCCCACCAACAGGGTGATGGGCAAGGAGGTCTCCACCTGAGCAGTGCAGTGGGAAAAGCCAAGACTCTGGTGTAGGAATTGAATCCAGGACCTCTTTATAAGTTTGTCTGTCCAAGTGGCACACCACTTAAGGAGACTAAAGATCAGGCTAGGAGTGGGGGAACAGAGGGTACCAGTCAGGCTAAGTCTTCCACAAGACTGTCCTCCAAGAACTGGCAAGAGGTAGGGTGTGGGGCTCACAAAAGAGAGACACTACAGATCCTTACAGCAAGGCAGATTGGACTAGCTCCTTTGACCCTTGAGGGAAAGAGCCACAGTGAGACTGACTTGGGCTACAAGAGACAAAGCACTTTCTAAATGCAAGGTACAGAAAGGGCTACCCCAGGAAGTAGTAAACTCCCTATCATCTTATTATCTAAGCAGAGAGCAGAGGGCCATGTGTGGAGGATCCACTGGCATTCAGTAAGAGGTTGAACCCCAGGACCCTTGGGGAGCCCATGGATCCTAAAATGCTCTGATCCTCCCATCTTTGGAAGACAAACCCTGCCCAGTCCTGTCTGGTCTGGCCTGGTCAGGTTCAGAAGCACCCTAGGGACTAACAGCCCTTTCCTGAGGTTTCAAAAAGGAGCAGCATTAACATTCATTAGGGCTCTAATTGGCATTTTAATTGCCAGTCTCACTCTCTTCTTTTAGTCTTTGTAGTGAGTACCTGGTGCATAGTCCTCTCCTTATTCCTCCCATCTGCCTTCTCCCTAGAGATTAGCTCAAAGTTGTACCTCACCTTCCCTTCACCCACCACCCACATCCTCCAACAAAGCCTAGAGTCAGGGATGAGCTTCTCCAGGGCATCTGCACTGCACTTTCTCTCCCTCCCCCTGCAGTGAGCTCAGGAAACTGGTTTTAATCCACCAGGCTCCAGATGCTTAGCAACAGAAAAGCCTGTTCCTAGCAACCAGAAGCCACAAGGATGCTGCAGAAAGAGGGGGTTGTCTGAGCCCTGCTCTAGCTCAGCTCCTCACTCCTGGCGTTCTTGATGTTTTTCTCATTGAGTATAGACACCCTTCCTTTCTCAGATGCCAGGTCTTAAAGGCTGATCTCTGGAGCAGCTGCCTTGACCACACACCGCCCACCCATTCTTCCTGCCTGCAGCCTCTCTGAATCTCACCTCCCAGCCCAGCAGAAGACAGCTCATGATCACAGTAGGGTGGCTCTAGGAAGTGTCCTCACCTTACAGTGGCCAGTGACCAGTGACAGAGATCACTGGCTATGTAGGCTGGCCTGATGGGTGGGAGTGGGGGTGGGCCAGACTCCTTTCACTCTGGGTGAGAGCAATTCCTGCCCTGGGTGTCAGGGGCTGTGTATTGTAATCCCAGCCCACCTGAGTCTGAAGGGAGGCAAAGGACCATACATGATAACTCCCCACTTCTAGAGGTCAGAAAACTGAATGTCAGATGGGCTGAGGTCCACACATTTCAGTGACAGCTAGGTCTGAACCAATGCCAGAGCACAAGACTCCCCAACACAGCCAGCATCCCTAAGACTGCCATGTCACTGTGCAGCACAGAAGGCTTCTGCTGCCACTCCCCAAAAGACAGTGAAGACAGGGTTCCCCACCATGAAGAAGAAGCTTTCTGCCCTTCTGCTTCTGGGGATGGCCTTAGCTCAGGGTGATCATCAGTTTACATTTTCCATTTGACAAGCTACTTTCCTAGAATTTTTAAGCTTATTAAGAGTTCAGGCGTGTCACCCAGGAGGGGGCCAATCAGAATTCTGACTCTGAGTGGGGGCTCAGATCTCAGATCTCACCGGACTTCACAGGAGGTGCACATGCATGCATTCCTCTACCCCTTCTTTAGGGCATCAGGCTCTGACAAAAGGACTGCCCTCTAGAAATAAACCATGGGAAGTGGGGACTGTGGGAAACTGGCATCTAAAAAGGGACCCTCATCCCCATCTCTCACCTTGAGCCAGGCCCCTAGGCAGGGACAAGCCTTCCCCTGGGCAAATTATTTCTACCTTCCCCCCTCTTCTTGCTTCTCTCCCTCCCTTCCGCCCCTTCTCCCTTCCAAGAAAAGGGCTTCTGGCTTCCATTGCCTGGCAACCAGACTGCCACCGGCTGAGAAGAGTAGCACAGATGCTGCCTAATGAGGGGGCTGAAATGAGGGGCAAAATCTCTGTCTCTAGTCATAAGCCCTGCTCAGCACTGCTGCTGGAGCTCACAAACTACGCATTTTCGTATATTTGCAATTGCTGTGCTCTATAATGAAAAGCCTTCCAAAGCTGGACAGATAACTCACACTTGGATAAATACCTCCTTGATCCAACCTTTTCTATTTCATATTGAAAACCTTTCATTATGGAAAATTTCAAGACTACAGGCAAGTAGAATAGCATAATGAGCTCTCCTGTGCACACCACCCAGCATCAACAATTATTAACTCCTAGCCAGATTGTCACATTATTGTGTCTGGAAATATTCTGTATGCAGCTATGGAACATTAGAATTCTCTTGTCAGTGTCATGAAGGGTTTGTCTGGTTTTTGTTTTTTTTTTTAAGATTTTGTTTATTTATGTGACAGATAAAGATCACAAGTAGGCAGAGAGGAAGGCAGAGAGAGAGGAGGAAGCAGGCTCCCTGCCCAGCAGAGAGCCCGATGTGGGGCTCGATCCCAGAACCTTGGGACCATGACCTGAGCCGAAGGCAGAGGCTTTTAATCCACTGAGCCACCCAGGCGCCCCTGGTCTGGTTTTTTTTAAGAGTTTATTTGGGTCAGGATCTAAGTAAAACCTACACATTAATCTATAGATTCTACTTTCTGAATACTGTAAGGGAGGAAAAACTTTTCCTCTACTCTCTTAAGCTCAGTAACTGAGGTGTGTAAATTAAACTGATGAAACACAGACTCACAGGAGGCAAAAACCAGAGTTTATTCACATGTGTAATCTCCATATACATGGCAAAGCTGAGTGACCATCACTCACAGGAGTGATTGGAGTTTGGTGCTTATATGCCATCTTACTAGGTGAGGGTCAGGAGAGAAAGGCACTTGCTGGAAAACAAATGCCTTTTTGGAAAGACAAATTGATTTTCAGGAGAACAAACAGGTGATAGGAAAGTTTGTGATAATGTTTGTCTCTGCAGGTGTGAGTGGTCTTTCTGTCCCCTTCAGGACCACAAAACTCTCCTGGAGAAGGATTTGGGGTAGATTTTACTCACAGTCTACCTTCTGGGAGTAGATGGCCTGAGAAGGAATTTATGACTGCCTCATTTCCCAGAAGTTGCTGCTCTTAGTCAGATAGGGGTAGCTCTAGGAGGGATTTTCCCCTGTCACCTGTTGAATCTCAAGTGTCTTCAAGCTTAACATAATCTTTATACCAACTCTAGGGTTCCAAGTGGGTCCCCACAATATTCCAACATAACAAGGAACTGAAATTGCTCTGGAAACCATCAACCCCCGGGGTTTTCCTAGACTACCTATGAGCTCTGCCTTGAGCTGTGTGAGCCATTATTAGTTCCCAAATCTTAAGATGAGGAGACTGAGATTCAAAGTGGCAAAATGAAGAGCTCAAGGTCACCCAGCTACTGAGGCACTGGGCCAGGCCAGTAACTCATGTGAGGAGTCCAAACTCCTAACTGTATGTGTCCTGGTAGTCATACCCTGCCACGCCCTCTTGTGCTACCTCCAAAGAGGTAAGAAAAAGCTTTAGGAAGGAGTCAGAGAAGGCTTCCCCTGACCACCTCTTAGTCCAAGTCCTTCCTAGCATCTGTGAAAGAGCCATGAATTCCACCTCCTCTGACCGCTCTGGCCCATTTTTTTCCCCTCAAGTACCTGCTTTTGGGTGCATGTGCCTCAGTCTCTCACTCACTCAGAATCTCCCTGAGTGCAAGGACCTTGGCTCTGAATATTGGTGACCTGCCCTAGCTGAGACTCACCCAGAGGCATTTGGAAGGTGTTTCCCAAAGGCGGGGGGCAGGTCTACTGGCTGACTGCCTGAGTCAGGGGCCTTCTGGAGGGTAGGTGTGCTAGAAATACAGGTGAGTCTTTGGGAGGAGAGATCCTGGACCCCAGGAAGGAGCAGCCATCAGACACTGCAGAGTGAAAGTTATCTCTCTTGTCCTCAGAGGAGGCAAGGCAGTATCCAGGGAACAGCCTGGGCCCAGGCATCCTTTGGCCTCACCCCTCTCTCTTATAGATCATTTATCCTCTGAAGACATCAGGGAGTCCTCATCTGTGTAGCAAAGACACTCCAGAGATTTGTGGTTGAAGGAGCCCTCTCAGCTTGGAGCAACGAAGCATGTTCTGGCTGGGGAACCCTGATGTCAGGTCTGGATCTCTGCTCTTTCATTCTGCTGCTCAGTGACCCTGGGCAGGCAATTTACTTCCTATGGGTCTTTGTTTCCTTATCTATACAATGAAGGGGTTGGAGCAGATGATCTCTAGGGGCCCACTAGCCTCTACATTTCTATGATCTCCAGGAAAGGGAGACCCATAACATTCCTTGGTAAATGGTTACTGTTCTTAACCATCTTTACAGTCAGAAGGGTCTTCTGCCTGTTTCCTCCAGCCAAGGCTCAGGTCTAAATAAGCATATTCATTGTCCCAGAAGTACTTGGGTAGGGAACAGGCATTTTCATGGAATAACATGCACAACTTAAGTCACAATGGTGGGAGAGTGAGGTTTGGAACTCTGCAGTCCTTACACCCAACTTCAGAGGTGCTCAGGAGGCAGCAGTGTTCAGACATCATGGAGATGAACAATTATGACACTGATCAGCTCCTTGCCCTCCATGTAGCCCAACGTCCCCATTCTCCAGACAAGGAAACAGGGACTTGTCAAGCTTACAAAGTGCTAGGACAAGGAGGAGCTTGGAATGGGAAAAAGATGGGGACCTCCTCAGGAAGGATCTTTTCTGGTGAGGGATGGGGATGGTGAGGAGGAGAGCCAGTCCCCAGAGTTGTGGCATAAACTAAAGCCAGTTTGTGAAACCCACCATCAGGGAGCTCCTGAGTTCTTCTGGGGGGAATGCGTGCACACACATACACACACACACACACACACACACACACACACCCGCAGGAGAAGAGATCACAAACATCTCTGACTACCAAGTACCTGAGGTGGGGCTGTAACTTGGCTGCCCCACCAGGAGCTACTGAATCTCCCAGCTATTTCATTTACTCAGCAAATAGTGACTAAGTTACTGGGAACCAAACTGTGAACAAGTGGGACAAGGTCCCTCCCTCTCAGAGTTTGCAACATAGCTAGGCAGGCAAGTGGTCAAGAGGAGATTCCAACCCAGGGACCTACTCGCAGGCTAAGGGAAGCTGGAGCCTGTGGGAACCCAGCAGAACCCATCTCAGGGGCTCGGGAGTTACAGGCACTATGCTATGTTATGCCCAGATTGCAAGACCACCACCAAGAAGACCACCGAGCGCCAGACGTTCCGAAATGCAAAAGCAAGGCTTTATTCAGGCGGGCTGCAGCTCGGGCCTCGTCCTACACACCGACACAGCGGAGTTTAGGAGGAAGGCTCTGAGCTGAAATTTCACAGGGCTTATAAAGGCAAAAACCACAAAGTACCACGCACAAAATCACACGTATAGGCGACCTTTTAAATGATTGGTGCTGGGGTTGCTTAAGCTGTACTGTTCAGCGGGGATTGGCTACTTTGTCTAAGGTATATTTTTTGTGGCGTGTTTGTACTAGGGTGGGAAAGTTGCAGGGAGTAGCAAGACCTGTTGGGTCTTGATTAACTTATCTAGGAAGTGGGGGTTGTTTGTGGTTTAGTAACCAATTCTGTTCCTGGAATTCCTGTCTCCTTGTCTGGAATTTATGCAAGCTCTGATTAACTTCAACACAGACAGGTCAATTCCTGGAATTTATGTGTGCTCTGGGTCACTCATAGTTAAATGTAAACAAAAAAATGGCTACTGCCTCAAAATGGAGTTACTTTAGCCCTTCAGCTACAGGCACTGTCCTGGCTCTCCCCATTTCTAGAGGAGTCAGTTCTGGTTGGTTGGAAAGGTAGCCATGGGGAGCAATTGATTTCCCTTCTTCAGGTCAGGCAGGCATAATCAAGGATGTGGATGACCCTCAGGAACTTTTTGTTATCTCAGTAAGAACTGGGCAACTTCTGGGATTTGGAGGAGAGGTGAGGCTCCTCTTCCTCAGGCGGGGGTTCTCAAAATAATGGGCTGGGACACCAAAGCTCATCGTTGAGTCTTCAGTGGCTCTTCTGTGCAGAAGTTGCATATGAACTTGGCCCCCTTTCTCTTGTTGGCTGCGGTGATGTGAAGTGTGGGTTGTGGGGACTCAAAAAATGTCCAAAGTTAATCTGGGAAAAAAATTGCTGCCACTCCTTCTGAGGGCCAAGTCATTTCCTTCTTCAAACCTGTGCTTGTAATTTAGCTTCCATTGATCTTGACAATTAATATAAAGGGCACTGAGCAAGTGCACTGAGCAAGGCTGCTGCCCCTTTTCTCCATCCTTGCAGCTCTTCTGCTATATGTGTGGAGGAAAGTGACACAGGAAGCAAAGGGGGAGGGGAAAAGTATGGAAAGTGTCTTGTGCATTCTATATTTACAGAGCTCAGTGACATGTAGAGAGGTTTAAGTGAAACTTTCATGAAAAAAGTAAGGAAATGCCTTGTTTTAGCTGCCTGGTCATTCCTATTGTTTGTGTTCTGAGTCTTTTTGTTTCCAGGCTGTTTTGTAAGTGCTGAACTTTTAAGGAGCTCTGTGTTTTCTTTTAACAGAAAGGGAAGGGCCCTCTTGTCCCTTGGGCCCCTCCATCCATGTGTAGGTGCTCTCTCTTTGCCACTGTCCCTCGTGTGGGGCTTGAGCCATGGAAAACAGTGAGCCTCCATTCCTTTGAGGCCCAGGATTCCACCTCCTTTTATTCCCTCATACCGAGCCCCAGCTGAGTCCACAGTCAATGAAGGAGAAAGCTCAGGTGTGCTGCAGCCAGCCCCTTCTTTTTTAGAGTAGGGGAGTGAAACCCAGAGAACACAGGGCTTTTGCCCTTGTCCCAGTAGACACAAAGCAACTACTAATGAATTATAAAGGTAAGCTTCAATATTTGAAGAGGGATCAGTGAAATGCTAATCCTCCATTATTATTCACTCAGCATATTTTTATCTGTTGCTTGACAGACACCATTCCTTATGCAGAATACAGCAATGACAAAAAAGATGATATCTTCTGCCCACATGAATCTTATATTTTAGTAGGAGAAAACAAGCACTAAATCAGTAGGAATATATAATATGTTGCAGGATACATAGTGTGGGCATCAGTCTTTTATATTTGGCCATTAACCAATACCTCTTTGAGGAAGTGACATTTGAGAATGAACTTGAAGAATGTCAGGGAACAATCCATATGATTATCTAGAGGAAGATGTTCAGATAGGAAGAACAACAGCAATTATAATTCCCTGAGACATGTTTGAAGAACAGAAAGACCAATGTTCCTGTAATGAGTGTGAGGTAATTAGAATATTAAGAGATGGTGGCAGAGAATTGGTGAGTCTGATTATATACAGCCCTACAGGCCAGGATAAGGAAGTTGGCTTTTATTCAGTGAAGTAGGAAGCCATTGCAATTTCAGGAGAGGAGCAAAATTACATCATCTAGTCATTAACTGGATCTCTGTTGTGACTGTGCCAAGAATGAACTGTTTGTAGGCAAGGATATAAGCAATGAGACAGCTCAGAATGTTATTGCCTTGAGACCTCTTGATGTTCCCTTGCCATTACAGATAAACTTGGCAAATTCCATTTGTGGATAATTCAGTCCTCTTCATTTTTGATGGCATCTAGGGCAGTACTGAAACTTGGATTAGGGTCCAAGCCTTCTGCTCTTTTTATTGCCCTACATAAGTTTCATTGTCATGCCAATAAGAAGAGAATAAGTGACGGAAAATGGTAGCACTGAAGGACTGGCTCTCAGGTTGTAGGAATAATACTAATAAGAAAAACAGAGATAAATTGCAGTGAAAAGCCTATAAAAAATAGTGGTACTTTATATTACCCTTTGCTAGAGATATTGGACTTGCTGATCAGTAACCATTTCTGGAGACCTACTATAAATAAATGATAAGTGTTAAAAATATTTTAAGAATGCATCTTTAGATATTTGGAAGTCCTGGTCAGGAACCCAAAGGATTCCATGGCACCCTACTTTCTGTACTTTAAAATTGGAAATTGGGAAGATCCAGAGTAAAAGTCACCTACAGACTTCAGTCTTTGCTTATGCAAAGAAGGCAGAATTCCTCAGTTGTTAGTGATAAAGACTCTCTCCCTGATGCAAATTTTAGTCAGATTCCTCCAAAATCTCTTTCCAACTAAGCCTCAGCCTTTGAACTTCCATGTGCATCTTTGCATTGCCCAATTTTAGTAAAAATCCTCCTAAATTGGTTTAGCAAGAATCCCCATACTCAGTATGTGATCACTCTTGATATCTGATTAAATTCTTTGTATCTTACCCTTAGTTTCTAATCAAACTAGCCTCCCTTTAGCAAGAATCTTGTCAAATCAGAATCCTCCCTTACCTCTGATGCTTCCTCATAATAATTTTCTACCCACTGACTCCCATCCCCATTACGATAAGCACTTGAATGAAGTCTTCCTTCCATTTTTAGCAAGTGTCAGAATAATTTTTCTTTGACATGAATGTGAAAGAGAAATGCACTGGACAATTAAAGAGTTTTTTTTTATTCAGGCTAGTGCAATAAGGAAAATGTTCATTTCTGTGGAAGAGTGTCTCAAAGAAAAGGAAGGGGGCCTGGGTGTTATAGAGGCAGATAAACAAAGGAGCCATGAGGAAATGTGGACAGCAAATTTTGTTTAAGTTACGAAGCAGAGTGGGATACATGAAGGCAGAGTAGTAGACCTTTGTGGCTAGCCATTTCTTAGAACACAAAAGGGTGAGGGGATTTCTCAACCACCTTTAATCTACAAGAGCACAAGGCTCATATATACTTAAACGTTGTCACTAGTTTTCTTCTATCATCTTGATTTAGGAAAAGAATTTTTAGACTACATTATTGTCTAGAGCTTTTGAGATGATACTATGGGCTACACACATGCTAGCATATGCATTAATGTGTTTCTGGAAGAGTACACAACAAACTGTTGTCAGTTCCTTTACCTTTGAGGAGAAAAACTGGGAGCAGGATGGGTGAAGGAAAACATTTCTTTTTATCCTTCTCTTTTGTTTGAATTTTCTGGACATAGGCATGTATTTATTTTATTATTAAAAATACTATCTTTGGGTGGCCAGGAAGATGGCGGACATTCCCAGTTAGCATGCCCAACAAAAGCTGCTGACCATCTTTGAAAATTAGAAGAGGGGCCTGCTTGGAGGAATTGGTAAGGAGAAGCTCTCATGATACTACAAAAACATTGGTCTGGGCTTCAAGATGTTATTGACCTTTCCTAGTAATGTCTCCTTCCTTTCCTAGTAATGTCTCCATCCAAGGGCAGATTCTGTCTGGTGTGGTGACCAAAGTGAAGATGCACAGGATCATTGCCATCTGCAAAGATTACCTCCACTACATTCAAAAGTAAAACTGCATTGAAAAATGCCATAAGAACACATCCATGCACCTGCCCCCTGCTTCAGGGATGTCAACATTGACAACATTGTCACAAGGGGCGAGTGCCAGCCCTTGTGAGAGACTGTGAGCTTCAACATGCTCAAGGTCACTGAGGCTGCTGGCACCAAAAAGCAGTTCCAGAGTTCTAAGACTAGATATCTGCCCACACTTCCAAACAAAATAAACTTATTTTCCCAGTCAAGAAAAAAATACTGTTATTGAAAGTATATCTGCACATTGAATTATATTTTGTTTCTTCTTCGTATTTGTCTGCATTTCAAACCTTAATAAATAGCTTCTTAAAGAGTAATATATGAAAAATTTTCTGCAAGTATTGTCTGTTAAAAGCAGCCCCACTGAGGAAAAGGACGGCCAGGTGGAATTACTTGGATTGTCCTAGGGACTGGTTCCTGGATGCTTTTTCTCTTTTTGCTTAAGTGAAGGGGCAAAAAATTATTAAGGTGCTAGGCTTCTCAATTTTCTCTCTTCCTCAAGTAAGTAAAGAGATGGAATCTTTCCAGCTTAGCAGCCTCAATCAGGAGACTAACTTCCTACCAGGTGAGTTCTTACACTTTTGCAATGCAGAAATAGAAAAATAAACTGAGGAAGACAATATCTCAAAGGTGGGCAAAGGAGATGAAGTATGTAAAGGGAGAAGCTAAGCTAACCTACATAATAGAGAACTAGGAGATATTAGGGAGAAAGAGAGGGAAAGAAAAAAAACAAGAGTATTTGAAGGCATTTTATGCAGATGAGAGGATCCAGACATGTTAGGGTGGGGTGTGTAAGGAAACTGAAAAGAAGAGAGAGGATGGGGGCGCCTGGGTGGCTCAGTAGGTTAAAGCCTCTGCCTTTGGCTCAAGTCATGATCAAACTTGTGTTTTTGCAAAAGAAAATGTTCATGTAATGTAAATGTAAAACTTATAAAAGATTTCTATATTAACGTTGCCCTAATGATACAAGGAATTCCATAAACCTTAAGTTGTTGTTGTTGTTGTTGTTGTTAAACCATTTGAGAATAAATGGCAGATGTCAAGGCCCTTTATTCCTAAATATTTAATTACAATGCAAATTTTTAAAAGAAAGTTCAATTGCTTCTAGGTAGGTAAGACACATACATGAGAAATTTACTAGAGGTAGGAAGATCTAGCACACACCAGATCTGAAGGTGGCTCAGGATTTTGCTGAGGTGATAAAGTAGGTCCCAAAGGAGGAAGACTGAACTATGGGATAAATATGCTAAAGAAATGTTAGAGAAATGGAATGTTTAGATTTCTTTAAGTTTTCCTTTTCATGTGTGGTCTCTGTTTTTTCCAAAGTTAATTTCTATGTTTGATGATTTTGGTCCTCTTTCATATTATTTATGATTGTGTTTCTTCAAATGCTTGGTGATCCTTGGTTGACTACTTGTATTTAAGGTTTGAATACTAGGAAGCTGGTTAGAAGTTCTGTGCACATGGATGGGACTTAAAGACTAATCTACTCTGTAGGGTATTCTGATTGCTCTTTTGGGGAGCAACTCCCCATGTCAGTATCATTTAGTCTTTTCTGTCCGGGTGATCAGATTCCTCACAAAGAGTTGTCCAATCTTTCCCCTGTAGTAAATCTAAAGAGCAGTAATTTCAGAGACTGGGATGAGGTGGGTGTCCATAATGAGTATGTAAATTTTCATGTAAGTGAATTATACTACTCTAAGTGTAGTACTTGCTACTTCAATTGTGCCTGGGTTTCCTGCTCCAGATTCTGAAGAATGAATCTCCAATCTTTAGCCAAGATAGAAGAAAGGAAGTTGGCTGACTGTGCTCAGTGGGGTGGGAATCTAGGGATCTAACTGATATTAGATAAAATTTAGACAATCAATACTTGGTTTTTATCATCATCTTCCTTCCCATATTCAGAAGTACTCGATGCTGCCAATTCCTGACCTTTGGGGAAGGGGGGTGTTTCTCAGGGTGAACTGGATTACTTTTCAGTTTTCTCCATTGTTTGGGATTTAGGTGTGCAAAGTCAGTTTCATTGTTTCCTTCTTCCAAAATTATGTTGCCATTATTTGTCTCCTCTAGATCCTAGTATATTCATACCTTCATAATATCCCATTACTGTCATTTTTGTGAGTTTTCTGGACTATCTGGTCTACCATCTCTAACTGAAATTTCCAGATTCTATCATTTTTCAATCATTCTGCGTGACATCTGTCCCCTTTCAAGACCTACTGGAATTGGGATTTTATGGCATAATTGCAAAGGACTTGGGGTTAAAGTGTAGAAGGAGTTATGGAGGGGAGAAGTGTAGACATTTCTCCAGTAGGAAACTCAGGCTCCACACGTTGAACAGGATGCACTGCATTCATTAGGGACATTTTCAAGATCTTCAAAGTGTTGCTTCATTACTAACAACAGCACCATCAGAGCTATATTTAGTTGTATTCTACATACATTCTTCATGTGTTAATTAATATATACCATACTTAGCCTGAGGCAGTTTCTAATGTGCCAAGCCAGGAGGCTGTTGGAGGAGAATCCTGACAGTGTAGGGAAAGAAAATCTTGATATCACTAATTACTCATCAAGCACAGGTAAATGCAGACAGAATACCAAAATGAACCCAATCACTTAGCTTCAGCAATTATCACACATGGTCAATCTTCATTCTTCTGTATCTCCACTCATCCTCCTCACCATCACTGCCCCACTCCAACCTTCTGAATATTTTGAAGCAAATTCCAGACACATATTTCTTTTCCTTTTTTAAAAAAATTATGTTACGTTAGTCACCATACAGTACATTATTAGTTTCTAATGTAGTGTTCCATGAGTCATTGTTTACATATAACACCCAGTGTTCCATGCAATACATGCCCTCCTTAATAACCATCACTGGGCTAACCCATCCCTGCACCCCATCCCCTCTAAAATCCTCAGTTTGTTTCTCAGAGTCCACAGTCTCTCATGGTTCATCTCCCCCTCAGATTCCTCCCACTTCATTTTTCCCTTCCTTCTCCTAATGTCCTCCATGCTATTCCTTATGTTCCAGAAATAAGTGAAACCATATGATAATTGACTTTCTCTGCTTGATTTATTTCACTTAGCATAATCTCTTCCAGTCCCATCCATGAAGATGCAAAAATTGGGCATTGATCCTTTCTGGTGGCTGAGTAATATTCCATTGTATATATGGACCATATCTTCTTTATCCATTTGTCTGTTGAAGCACATCTTGGTTCTTTTCACAGTTTGGCTATAGTGGACATTGTTGCTATGAACATTGGGGTACATATGGCCCTTCTTTTCACTACATCTGTATCTTCAGGATAAATACCAAGTGAAATTCCTGGGTCGTAGAGTAGCTCTATCTTTAATTTTTTGAGGAACCTCCACACTGTTTTCCAAAATGACTGCATTAATTTGCATTCCTACCAACAGTGTGAGAGGGTTCCCCTTTTTCCACAACCTCTCCAAAATTTGTTGTTTCTTGCCTTGTCAATTTTTGCCATTCTAACTGGTGTAAAGTGGTATCTCAATGTGGTTTTGATTTGAGTTTCCCTGATGGCTAATGATAATGAACATTTTTTCATGTGTCTCTTAGCCATTTGTATGTCTTCTTTGGAGAAGTGTCTGTTCATGTCTTCTGCCCATTTTTTTACATGATTATCTGTTTTGGGGGTGTTGAGTTTGAGGAGTTCTTTATAGATCTTGGATATCAGCCCTTTGTCTGTAGTGTCATTTGCAAATATCCTCTCCCATCCAATGGGTTGCCTCTTTGTTTTGTTGACTGTTTCCTTTGCTGTGCAAAAGCTTTTGATCTTGATGAAGTCCCAGAAGTTCATTTTCGCTTTTGTTTCCTTTGCCTTTGGAGACATACCTTTAAAGAAGTTGCTGTGGCTGATATCGAAGAGGTTACTGCCTATGTTCTCCTCTATGATTCTGATGGATTCTTATTTCCTTTATCCATTTCAACTTTATCTTTGTGTATGGTGTGAGAGAATGGTCGAGTTTCATTCTTCTATACATAGCTGTCCAATTTTCCCAGCACCATTTATTGAAGAGAATATTTTTTCCACTGGATATTTTTTCCTGCTTTGTGAAGATTATTTGACCATAGAGTTGAGGGTCCATATCTGAACTCTCTACTCTGTTCTATTGGCCTTTGTGTCTGTTTTTGTGCCAGTACCATGCTGTCTTGGTGATCACAGCTTTGTAGTAAAACTTAAAGTCAGGCAACGTGATGCCCCCAGCTTTAGTTTTTCTTTTTCAACATTTCCTTGATGAGTCAGGGTCTTTTCTGGTTCCATACAAATATTAGAATTGTTTGTTCCAGCACTTTGAAAAATGCTGATGGTATTTTGATTAGGATGGCGTTGAAAGTATAGATTGTTCTAGGCATTATAGACATTTTAACAATGTTTATTCTTCCAATCCATGAGCATAGAATGTTTTTCCATCTTTTGGTGTCTTCTTGGATTTCTTTCATGAGTGTTCTGTAGTTCCTAGGGTGAAAATTCTTTACCTCTTTTGTTCGGTTTATTCCAAGGTATCTTATGGATTTTGGTGCTATTGTCAATGGAAGCGATTTTCTAATTTCTCTTTCTATAGTTTCATTGTTAGTGTATAAGAAATCAGCTGATTTCTGTGCATTGATTTTGTATCCTGCCACATTACTGAATTGCTGTATGAGTTCTAATAATTTGGGGTTGGAGTCTCTTGGATTCTCCACATAAAGTATCATGAGACATCTCTGAGTATCATGTATCTCTATCTCTTTATCAAAAAGAGAGTTTGACTTCTTCTTTGCCAATTTGAATACCTTTTATTTCTTTCTGTTGTCTGACTGCTGTTGCTAGGACTTCTGGTACTATGTTGAACAATAATGGCAAGAGTCGGCATTTTTGTCATATTTCTGATCTCAGGGGAAAGGCTCTCAGCTTTTCCCCATTGAGAATGATATTCACTGTGAGTTTTTCATAGGTGGATTTTATAAAATTGAGGAATGTTTCCTCTATCCCTATACTCTGAAGTGTTTTAATCAGGAAATGATGCTGTATTTTGTCAAATGCTTTTTCTGCACCAATTGAGAGGACCATGTGGTTCTTATCTCTTCTGTTATTTATGTGTTCTATCACATTGATTGATTGATTTACAAATGTTGAACCACCCTTGCATCCCAGGAATAAATCCTACCTGGTTGTGGTGGATAATTCTTTTAATGTACTGCTGGATCCTATTAACCAGGATCTTGTTGAGAATTTTGACATCCATATATGTCAGGGATATTGGTCTTAAATGCTCCCTTTTAATGGGGTCTTTGCCTGGTTTGGGGATTAAGGTAATGCTGGCATCATAGAATGAGTCTGGAAGTTTTCCTTCTGTTTCTGTTTTTTGAAGCAGTTTCAGGATAGTAGGTATTATTTCTTCTTTGAGTGTTTGATAGAATTCCCCAGGGAATCTATCAGGCCCTGGGCTTTTGCTTTTTGGCAGGTTTTCGATCACTGCTTCAATCTTGTTTACTGGTTATTGGTCTATTCAGGTTGTCAATTTCTTCCTCTTTCCGTCTTGATAGTTTATAGGTTTCCAGGAATGCATCCATTTCTTCCAGGTTGCTTAATTTATTGGCATGTAGCTGTTGATAGTAATTTCTGATAATTATTTTTATTTCCTTGGTGATAGTTGTGATCTCTCCCCTTTCATTCATAATTTTATTAATTTGGGTTCCTCTCTTTTCTTTTGGGTAAGTCTGACCAGTGGTTTATTGATCTTATAATTCTTTCAAAGAACCAGCTCCTAGTTTCCTTGATGTATTCTACTGTATTTCTGGCTTCTAATTCATTGATCTTTGCTCTAATCTTAATTATTTCCCTTCTCATGCACAGGTTAAGCTAAATTTGTTGTTGATTCTCCAGTTCTTTAAGGTGTAAAGATAGTTTGTGTACTTGGGATTTTTCTATTTTTTTTTTAAGCAGGGCTTGGATGGCTATGTATTTCCTCCTTAGGACTGCCTTTGCCATACCCCATAGGTTTTGGAATGATGGGTTTTCATTCTCATTGTTTTTCATGAATTGTTTAAGTTCTTCTTTGATTTCTGGTTGACCCAAACATTCTTGAACAGGATGGTCTTTAGCTTCCAAGTATTTTAATTTCTTCCAATCTTTTTCTTGTGATTGAGTTCCAGTTTCAAAGAATTGTGGTCTGAGACTATGCAGGGAATAATCTCAATCTTTTGGTATTGGTTGAGACCTGATTTGTGACCCAGTATGTGGTCTACTCTGGAGAAAGTTCCATGTGTGCTTGAGAAGAATGGGTATTCTGTTGTTTTAAGGTGGAATGTTCTGTATATATCTATGAAGTCCATCTGGCCCCGTCTGTCATTCAAAGCTCTTGTTTCTTTGTTGATTTCCTACTTATATGATCTGTCTATTGCTGAGAGTGGAGTGTTGAGATCTCCTGCTATTAATGTATTATTAGCAATATGTCTTTCTATTTTGGTTAACAGTTGGCTTATGTAGTTGGCTACTCCCATGTTGGAGGCATAGATATTTACAATTGTTAGATCTTCTTGTTGGATAGACCCTTAAAGAATGATATAGTGCCCTTCTGTATCTCTAACTGCAGTCTTTAGCTTAAAGTCTAATTTGTCTGATATAAGAATTGTTACCCCAGTTTTTTGTTTTGTTTTGTTTTTTGCAGTCCATTGGCATGAAAGATGGTTCTCCATCCCTTCACTTTCAGTCTGGTTGTATCTTTAGGTTCAAAATGAGTCTTTTGTAGACAGCATACGGGTGGATCCTGTCTTTTTATCCAATCTGCAACCCTGAGCCTTTTTATGGGAACATTTAGGCTATTCACATTGAGAGTGATTATTGAAATATAACGATTTTATTGTCATCATGTTGCCTGGGAAGTCCTTGTTTCTATAGATTGTCTCTGTAAATTTCTGTTCTATAACATTCTTGGGGTCTTTCTCCTTTTATAGCCCCCCCCCTTAATATTTCTTGCAGGGCCTGCTTAGTGGTCACATATTCTTTCAGTTTTTGCCAGTCCTGGAAACTCCTTATCTCTCCATTCATTCTGAAAGAGAGCCCTGCTGGATAAAGAATTCTTGGCTGGTTGTTCTTCTCATTTAGTATGCTAAATACGTCTTGCCAGCCTTTTCTGGCTTGCCAGGTCTCTGTGGACAGTTCTGACATTATTCTGATGTTCCTCCCTCTGTACGTAAGGAATCTCTTCCCCCTAACTGCCCTTAAGGTGATTTCCTTGATTCTAATATTTGCGAGTTGTCCTATTACATGCGAGGGCATTGGTCTGTTCTTCTGGATCTTGGGAGGGGTCTAGGTCCCTTCTGGATCTTTGTCTGCTTCTAGGACATGAATGCTTATTTCATTCCCCAGATTAGGGAAGTTATCAGCTACAATTTCCTCAAATATATCTTCTAGTCCTCTCTCTCTCTCTCTCTCTCTCTCCAACCCCCCCACCCAGGGATCCCAATAATTTCGACATTGGAATGTTTTATGGCATCATTTATTTTTCTAATTCTCTTTGTATGTCTTATAAGCTGTTTGTTCCAGATCTCCTCCTGTTTCTTTCTATCAGTTTGTCTTCTAGATCACTAATTCGTTCTTCTGCCTCATTTACCCTAGATTTTAGAGTATCTAGATTAGATTGGATCTCCTTGATAGCATTTTTAAGTTCTGCCATATCAGCTCTCGTTTCTGCCCTTAGAGAACCCATGTTACCATTAATGGTTTTCTCCATCCTAGCTATCATTTTCATGACTATTACCTTGAAGTCTATTTCTGACACCTTGCTTATATCCATTATTTATGTGGCAGAGGTCACAGTCTCTGAGTCTTCCCTATTTTGGGAGTTCCTTCTCTTAGTCATTCTATTGAGGGGCGGTTCAGAGTCCAAGTTAATAGCCACAACCCAAGCAAAATGCACCTGTTTTATAGGGACCTTAGGGTCGTCAGCCTCTTGCTTTTCCAGCCTGTCTTTTGGGGGAGGGGCCTGTCACACTGTTATTCAGGCAACACTCTTTGGGCAGAGTTGCCCTGCCCCCTATGGGGGGGATGGGCTCAGTGAAAACTGGTTTTGAAGGGGCTTTTGTTTTCTGGTGGCTTTCTCTGGTGGCTTTCCACGTCTCTTCCAAGAGTCAGAGCAGAAGTGATCATATCCAAAGCTCTGTCTCAGAACAGAGAGATCACAGTCTGTTCTTCCATGAGCTCTCCAGGCCACACTGTCTCTGTGTCTGTGTTGCTAAAAACCACAGCATCCTCGGTTGTGCACCCCACAGCAGAACTCCCAGCCCTAGCTCCCAGGTCCAAGCATGTCTCTGCCCTTTGTTCTTCTAAAACTGCCAGCCACCCCCAGTTCACATGCATGCCCCCACAGCTCCAGGGCAGCCCCTCCAGTCTGGGGGGCTGCCCCAAAGGCCTTTCCCCACTGCTATCAGTCTTCCAGTCTGTGTCTGGTCCCCAGCGTGGGAGGCTTTTGCACTCTGGTGACACAGTTTTGGTGATGGAGGCATCCTCCCCCTTCTGTTTATCTTCCGATATCTGCCCGCAGAATCATGGCTTTCTACTTCATACCTCGAGACCAACCACCTGAGATATTCTGTTTGTAGAGATCCAAATATATCTTCTTACATCTCAGAATGATTATGTGGGTGTTCAGAGTGGTCAGGGGACTGGTTGAAAAGGGCCCCCTACTCCTTCAATATCTTTGCAACTCCCCTCCAGACATAATTTTATCTGTAAAAATTTTGATATTTACCCATATGTACTTCGAAAAAGCAAGGATTTTCCTTTTTAAACATAACCACAATACTATCATCAAATGTATATTTCAAAATCAACAAGAATTAGACAATTTTAAAAGGTAAGCTGTGAGCTGGAAGTAAGATTTACTTCATCATTGAATAGAATTTAGAACAGTATCAAATAGCATTGTATGATTCTGACTCTCCAGGAACCTTCAGTAAGAATTACTCATTTAAGGGACCATATTTTTTTTACTGTTTTTAAGTTTTTATTTAAATTCATTAATTAACATACAGTGTAATACTAGTTTCTAGTGTACAATATAGTGATTCAACACTGCAATACCTGGTGCTCACCACAAGTGCACTACTTAATCTCCATCACTTATTTAACCCATCTTCCCACCCACTTCCACTCTGGTAACCATCTGTTTGTTCTCTATAGTTTAGAGTCTGTTTCTTGGTTTGCCTCTGTCTTCTTTTCCTTATGCTCATTTGTTTTGTTTCTGAAATTGCACATATGAGTGAAATCATATGACATTTGATTTCCCTGACTTATTTCACTTAACATAATACTCTCTAGCTCCATCCACATCATAGCAAATGGCAAGATTTTGTTATTTTTAATGGCTCAGTTATATTCCATTGTGTGTATGTATGTATGTACTTATATACATACATAGCACTTCTTCTTTATCCATTCCTCAGTCGATAGACATTTGGGCTATTCCATAATTTGGCTATTGTAGATAATCCTGCTATAAACATTGGAGTACATGTATCCATTTAAATTTGTATTTTTGTATTCCTTTTTAAAAGATTTTATTTATTTATTTGACAGACAGAGATCACAAGTAGGCAGAGAGGCAGGCAAAGAGAGGAAGAGAAGCAGGCTTCCCGCTGAGCAGAGAGCCCAATGTGGGGCTTGATCCCAGGACCCTGAGATCATGACCTGAGCTGAAGGCAGAGGCTTTAACCCACTGAGTCAGCCAGGCACCCCTTGTATTTTTGTATTCTTTAGATAAATACCCAGTAGTGCAATTGCTGGATCATAGGGTAATTCTATTTGTAACTTTTTGAGAAACCTCCATACTGTATTCCAGAGTGGCTGCACCAGTTTGCATTAACACCAAGAGTATAAAAGGATTCCCCTTCTTCCATATCCTCACCAACACTTGTTTCTTGTGTTGTTGATTTTGACCATCTGATAGGCATGACGTGACATCTCATTGTAGTTTTGATTTGTATTTCCCTCGTGGTAAGTGATATTGAGCATCTTCATGTGTCTGTTGACTAACTATATGTCCTCTTTGGGAAAATGTCCATTTATGTTTCCTTTGCATTTTTTAACTAGATCATTTATTTTTGTAGGTGTTGAGTTTTCTATGTTCTTTATATATTTTGGATACTAACCCTTTACCAGATATGTCATTTGCAAATATCTTCTCCCATTCTGTAGGTTGTCTTTTAGTTTTGGTGATTATTTCCTTCTCTGTGCAGAACTTTTTTATTCAGGTGAAATCCCAATAGTTTATTTCTGCTTTGCTTCCATTGCCTCAGAAAGACATATCTAATAATTTACTATGGCCAAGGTCAAAAAGGTTACTGCTTTTGTTCTCCTCTAGGATTTTAATGATTTCCTGTCTTACATTTGGGTCTTTAATCCATTTTGTATTTATATTTGTGTATGGTGTAGGGAAGTAGTCCAGTTTCATTCTTGTGCATGTTGCTGTCCAGTTTTCCCAACACAATTTGTTGAACAGACTATCTTTTTCCCATTGAATAGTGCTTCTTTCTCCATTGAAGATTAATTGACCATATAGTTGTGGGTTTATACCTGAGTTTTCTATTTTTTTTAAAGATTTTATTTATTTATTTGTCAGAGAGAGAGCAGGAGCAAGCACAGGCAGACAGAATGGCAGGCAGAGGCAGAGGGAGAAGCAGGCTCCCTGCTGAGCAAGGAGCCCAATGTGGGACTCGATCCCAGGACGCTGGGATCATGACCCGTGCCAAAGGCAGCCGCTTAACCAACTGAGCCACCCAGGCATCCCCTGAGTTTTCTATTCTGTTCCATTGAACTATGTGTCTATTTTTCTGCCAGTACCATACTGTTTTGATCATGACAGCTTTGTAATATAACTTGAAATCTGGAATTGTTTTGCCTCCAGGTTTGCTTTTCTTTTTCAAGGTTACTTTGTATATTCAGAGTCTTTGTGGTTCCATACAAATTTTAAGATTGCCCTGTGAAAAATGCTGTTGGTGTTTTGATAGGGTTTATATTAAATGTAATTAGATTTAGTAGATAGCTTAGGGTAATATAGACATTTTAACCATATTTGTTCTTCCAGTCCATGAGCATGGAATGTCTTTCCTTTTTTTTTTTTTTGGTCCTCTTCAATTTCTTAATCTGCGTTCTATAGTTTTCAGAGTATGGGTCTCTCACTTCTTTGGTTTGGTTTATTCCTAGGTATCTTATGGGTTTTGGCGCAATTATAAATGGGATTGATCACTTGATTTCTATTTCTGCTGCTTCATTATTGTTTACAGAAATGCGACTGATTTCTGTACATTGATTTCGTATACTGCTAATTTACTGATTTCATTTATTAGTTCTACCAGTTTTTTGGTGGAGTCTTTGGGTTTTCTGCATAGAGTATCATGTCTTCTGCAAATAGTGACAGTTTTACTTCTTTCTTGCTGATTTGTATTCCTGTATTTCTTTTTATTGTCTGATTGGTGGCTAGGCTTTCCAGTACTATGTTAAGTAACAATGGTGAGAGTGGGTGTCCCTCTGGTTCCCGACCATAGAGGAAAAACTCTCAGTTTTTTCCCATTAAAGATGATATTAGCTGTGGGGGTTTTATGGATGGCCTTTATTATGTTGAGGTATGTTCCCTCTAACCCTACTTTGTTGAGGGTTTTTATCATGAATGATATTGTGCTTTGTCAAATGCTTTTTCTGCACCTATTGAAAGGACCATGTGGTTCTTTTCTTTTATTAATGTGGTGTACCATGCTGATTGATTTGCAAATATTAAACCACTCTTGCAACCTAGGAATAAATCCCACTTGATTGTGGTGAATGATTCTTTTAAAGTATTGTTGGATTCAGTTTACTTGTACTTCACTAAGAATTTCTCCATCCATGTTCATCAGGAATATTGGCCTGGAGTTTTCTTAGTGAAGACTTTATCTAGTTTTGGTATCAAGGTAATGCTGGCCTCATAGAACAAATTTGGAAGCTTTCCTTCCATTTCTATTTTTTTAAGTAGTTTGAGAAGAATGGGTATTAACTCTTCTTTAAATGTTTGGTAGAATTCCCCTATGAAAATTTCTGGCCCTGGACTTTTTTTTTTTTTGGAAGATTTTTGATTACTGACTGAATTCCTTTGGTGGTTATTTGTCTATTCAAGTTTTCTATTTCTTCCTGTTTTGGTTTTGGTAGTTTATATATTTCTAGAATTTACCCATTTCATCCAGGTTGTCCACTTTGTTGGCATATAGTTTTTCATAATAGTCTCATAATTTTTTGTATTTCTGTGGTATTGGTTTTATTTCTCCTCTCTCATTTGTGATTTTACTTATTTAAGGGCTTTTTCTTTCTTTTTGATAAATCTGGCTATAGGTTTATCAATTTTATTAAGTCTTTCCACAAACCAGCTCCTGGTTTCATTGATCTCTTCTTTTTTTTTTTTTAAGTTTCCATATCACTTGTTTCCACTCTAATCATTATTATTTCCTTCATTCTGCTGGCTTTAGGCTCATTTGTTGTTCTTTTTCCAGCTCCTTGAGGTATCAGGTTAGGCTGTTTATTTGAGATTTTTCTTCCTTCTTAAGGTAGGCCTGTATTGGTATATACATCCTTCTTAGTACTGCTTTTGCTGCATCCCAAAGGTTTTGCACCACTGTGTTTTCAGTTTCATTTGTTTCCATGTTTTTTTAGTTTCTTCTATGATTTCCCAGTTGACCCATTCATTCTTTAGAATCATGTTATTTAATCTTCATGTATTTGTGGGAGTTTTTCCCAATTTTTTTCTTGTGGTTGATTTCTAGTTTCACAGCCTTATGGTCAGAAAAGATGTATGGTATGATCTCAATCTTTTTGTATTTATTGAGGCCTGATTTGTGACCAAGTATGTGATCTATTCAGGAGAATACCCCATGTGCACTTGAAAAGAATGTGTATTCTGCTGTTTTAGAATGGAATGTTCTGTGTATATCTTTTAAGTTCATCTGGTCCAGAATGTCACTCAAAGTCTTTCCTTGCTGAATTTCTGTTACTAGATGATCTGTCCATTGATTTAAGTGGGGTGTTAAAGTCCTACTATTATGGTATTATTATGAATAAGTTCCTTTATGTTTGTTATTAACTGTTTCATATACTTGGGTGTTCCCATTTTGGTTGCATAAATATTTATAATTGTTAGTATTTCTTGTTGGATTGTCCTCCTTTATTCGATAGAATGCCTTTCTTCATCTCTTTTTATAGTCTTTGTTTTAAAGTCTAGTTTTTCTGATATAAGTATTGCTACTCCAGCTTTCTTTTGACATCAGTTTGTGTGATGAATATATCTCCAAGATGGTCTTTTCCTATTACATATAAAAAAGATTATAAGGGAATACAAAGAACAATTATATGCCAACAAAGTAGACAACCTAGATAAAATGGACAGATTTCTAGAAACATACAAACTACTGAAACTGACTCAAGAAGACATAGAATACCTGAACAAACTTATAGCGATAAAGAGACAGAATTTTTAGGAAAATTATTATACCTATGACCACGTGAGGAATGTCTCAGAAATGCAAGGGTGGTGCAACATACAAAAATAAATTAATACAACCTATATTAAAAGGATTAGGGGGGAAAACACTTATGACTATTGATCCAGAAAAATTGATGCAGAGAAAGTATGACAAAGTCCAACACCCTTTCACATTAAAAGACGCCGAACAAATGAGTTCTTTTCTTTTTCAGAGATTTTCTACATCTTTTCACATGTATATTTTTCCACATGACCTAAGGTATCAGTTTGTTTAGTTCAAAAAACAATCAAATAAAGAAACTGTGTAAGTATATTTGTTGGGATCCTGTTGAATTGTCCACTAGGAAAAATTTATATCTTTATAAATTATTTTCTGAAAATTGTTATCATGAAATATCATACATACAGCATATTTTAATATATACAGTAATAATAATAACAAATCAGCATTCATTTACCTACCACTAGAGATACAACTAGAAGTATTACTTTTATTATTATTTGTTTTTAATTGTGATAAAATTCACATAACATAATATTTACCATTGCAACCATTTTTCCCAGATTTTTAAGGTATAATGAGCACATAAAATTACATATATTTAAAGTGTACAACCTGATGATTCAATGTACATATTCATTATAAAATGATTACTGCAAACAAATTAATGAACACATCACCTCACAATCACCTGAATTTTTTTGGTAAGCAAGCTTAAGATCTATTCTCTTAGCAAGTTTCAAGGGCACAATACAGTGTTATAACTACAGTCACCATGCTGTACATTAGATCCTCATAACTTATTCATCTTATAACTGAATGTTTTTACCCTTTGACCAGTATCTCCCCATATTCCCCACCTCCCAGCCACTGGTAAACATCATCCTACTATTTGTTATTTGTTTCTGTGAGTTTACTTCTTTATTTTTTAAAAGTCCATGTATAGATGATACCACACAGTATTTGTCTTTCTCTTTCTGGGCTTTTTCACTTAATATAATGTCCTCCAGTTTCATCCGTGTTGACACAAATAGCAGAATTTCCTTCTTTTTCATGACAAATAATATTCACATTTTCTTTATCATTAAAGTATAATGCGTATACAATATTATATTAGTTTCAGGTGTACAACACATTAATTTGACAAGTATATACACTACTCAATATTACACAATAAATGTAATCACCATCTATCACTATACCCTGTTATTACAATATCATTGACTATATTCTTTATGCTATACTTTTCATGTCCATGACCAACATTTTCTTCACCCATGCAACACTTAGATTGTTTCAATGTCTTGGCTACTATGAACAATGCTGAACTGAACAGGGGGGTGCAGATATCTCTGTTTTCATTTCCTTTAGATATACACCCCAAAGTGGGATTGCTGCATCACATGATAGTTTTACTTTAATTCTTTTTGAAAAAAAAAAAAAGGTTGTATCAATT
>RCUC01085711.1:0-10737 GCA_003697995.1 Taxidea taxus jeffersonii
AAATGAAATTCAAAAACATGTAAAATTATTCCATAGTATTAGAAGTTAGGTTATTGGTTACCTTTGGGGAGAGGCAGTGGTGGGAAGGGAGCAGAAAGGAGGCATCTTTTCTTTACCTGGATGCTGTACTGAATTTGTGAAACTGTAATAAACTATAAACTTCCCTTCAAATAAACTTTTCTTCAATAAAATCATCCCCCAAAGACTACTGCAATAAAACAAAAACCAAGAACTTTCCTATTCATAATCAATAACCAATTATTAAATGTTTTAGAAGAAAATATCTCCTTGAAATAGGAATAAAAATTATATTTTTTACTTGCCCACTAAGTAGCATCTTATATTACAGAAAATAATGAAAAAAGAGTAATGTCAGTTCCTGTGTTCTCTGTTCTGTAATGGGACAGAACCAGTCTTAAGCTTAATTCTTTCATAAGATGATCCACATTTGGTACGAAGGTCAGAAATAAAAAGACAAAAGAAGCCTCTTCTTTCTTTCCATTGCTGGTTAAGTTCGTATTTTAGGGTTTGATTTACATTATATGACTTGAGTTCTTCCTTACCACATTTACAGATGACTTTGTGATAATAAAAGTTTCCTTATGTTAGAATAAAAACAAGGCTCCAGAAAGAAAATGTATTTGGATGTTTCATTCCCATAACTTTCTATCCTTGAAACTAATCTAATGCAAAACTGGATTTCCAACAATGTAAAACAAAGCAAGCACTGCTGAGAGCCCCAGATTGTCAAAGAGAGGAAATTCCTTTCTTTTCCACAGAGGATCAATCATCCTGAAATGCCTGCTCCAAATACTAGTAGCAGTGAAATAATCACTTACCTGATATAGTGTTTCTTAATACTAGGGTATGTTTACTTTTTTCTTGAAGTCTAAGTTACCCAACTATAAATCACATCAAAGAGAAATCAAGGCAGTAGTTAAATGTTCTGAATGAAAATTCTTCAAAAGTCTACATTATATAACAATTTTGTTGAAATTTGCCTATTATACACATACAATATTTTGCAAGTTTTAAATAATCTCTATTTCCCTTTCTTCATCTGTTTTGATGACTTCAGATTTTAAAAAATAGTAACAGAAGAAATAATTCTATCCAAAATCATATGTCCAAATATTTTCTCATGACAGCACTTATTTTTCATTAAATTTCACTTAAAATTCAATCAAGTGATATATATTCATCAGGGAAAATTAGAAAACACAGATAAACAGAAAGAAAAACATAATATCAGAAGTAATCAACTAAAGATAATTGATGTTTTGCTATGATAGTCAGATGCTTTTCTATTTGTGTGAATGTGTGTTTATAGGGTATTTTAATGGGCTTCCTCTGTACACAGCTACATTTCTTCAGCTGGCCTTTTTCTTTTTAAACTGGATAAAATATAAGTATCTTTCCATGTCAATACATTCACTTCTGCATTAGTGTTAATGGCTTTACTTAATCCTTCAGAGTCCTTGAATTCATTTTTATTGAACTAGGTATTTTATTTTATTTCCATGTAGTTTCTTCTTTGACCCATTGGTTGTTTAAGACTGTACTGTTTAATTTCCAGAATGCCTGGGTTGCTTAGTCAGTTAAGTGATCTACTCTTGATTTTGGCTCAGCTCATGATCTTAGGGTCATGAGTTTGAGCCCTAGACTATGGGCTCTGCACTGGGCATGGAGCCTGCTTGGGCTTCTCTCTCTCCCTCTCCCTCTGCCCCTCCTCCCACTTGCTTGCACATGTATGTGCTCTCTCAAAAAAAAGAAAAAATGTGTTGTTTAATTTCCATTTATTTACAAATTACAGTTTTCTTTAAGTTACTGATTTCTACTTTCATTCCATTGTCATTTGAGAAGATACATTGTATAATTTCAGTCATTTAAATTTGCTGAATTTCATTTTGTGGACTAATAGATATTCAATTTGGGGAATGTTCCAAGTGCACCTGAGAAGAATATTATGTCCTACTATTGTTGAATGCAATGTTCTGTATATGTACGTTAGCTCTAGTTGATCTATAATATTGTCCCAGTCCTCTATTTCCTTATTATCATCGGTCTATTTGTTTTATCCATTATTGTAAGTGGCATATGTAAGTCTCCAAATATTAGTATAGAACTGCTTATTTCTCTCTTCAGTTCTGTCAATTTTTGCTTCATCTATGTTAGGGCTCTACTAGGTGTGTGTATAATTGCTATGTCTTCTTTATGTATTGGCCTTTTGTCAATATATAATGTCCTTGTAATAATTTTTGACCTAAATATAATAAATTTTGACCTAAAATCTACTTTATCTGATACTTGTATAGCAACCCCAGATTTCTTTTGCTTAATGTTCCCATGGAGTATATTTTTCCATCCGTTTACTTCCAACCTACTTGGGCCTTTGTATCTAAAGTATGTCTTGGGGCGCCTGGGTGGCTCAGTGGGTTAAAACCTCTGCCTTCGGCTCAGGTCATGGTCCCAGGGTCCTGGGATCGAGCCCCGCATCGGGCTCTTGCTCGGCAGGGAGCCTGCTTCCTCCTCTCTCTCTCTGCCTGCCTCTCTGCCTACTTGTGATTTCTCTCTCTGTCAAATAAATAAAATCTTAAAAAAAAAATAAAGTATGTCTCTTGTAGACAGCATATAGTTGGATCACTTTTAGCCCATAATCCATTTACATATAAAGTGACTTACACTCTGGGAATAAAGTTATCTGTTTCTATCAGCACCAGGCATCCATATCAGGGAGGTGACTGTTGTTCTCAAGACTGTTGTGCCAGGGAAGGTGGGGTGGGGCCAAAGTAAGTTAGAACACCACAGAACTTTCCCATTGGATCTCAGTTGCCCCCTTCTTGATTAAGCATTTAATTGGCTGCTGTAAATCTTTGATTATCTTCCATAGTTCTGACAAAGTTGATTCAGACAGTTTTAGCCAGGTTTTTCAAGGTTTCTGTTGAGGGACAGGCCCTTGGAGTTTCCCATTCTGCCATTTTCACTGGCATTCTTTTCATTCTCTTAAAATATTCTTTCCTGGGGTACCTGGATGGCTTAGTTGGTTAAGCATCAGCTTTTGGCTCAGGTCATGATCTCAGGATACTGGGATCAACCCCGAGTCAAGCTCCCTGCTTAGTCTGCTTCCCCCTCTCCCTCTGCACCTCCTTACCCCTATCTTGTGCTCTCTCTCTCTTTCTCAAATAAATAAATATTTTTAAAAAATAAAATATTCTTTCCCATTACATATTATTCTAACCTTAATTTATTTAACAAATATGTTTGTGGATATTTATGATGACTTAAACTTGGAGCTATTAAAAATAAATTATGGTGAACACTTTTATAGCCTGAATTCATATAGATCATTTCCTCATGATAATTCCTACATAAGGAATGCTGCATTTTAGGAATAAAAAGATATAAATTTAGAGTTTTATTAGATAGAGGATAATCAACAAACAGTAGTAGAGAGGAAAAAAATCTCAGAGCCCTGCTAACATATCAGGAGCCAAATCTTATACCTGTTAGGGTTTTATGGCAAGGGATTTGAATAAATTAATATTTACTTGATTGCAACTTGTTTAACTGTTTCACTAAAATAGCCAATTATCAAATGTGAGTTGTTGTGCATGAGTCAGACCTCTAGTGCTCTACTGTAGGCTGAAATTATACAATAACCACCAAAGGCCATATAGTGCATTAAAGACAAGACAGGGTACTGGGATCAACCTGGGATCACGACCTGGGCCAAAGGCAGAGGCTTAACCCACTGAGCCACCCAGGTGCCCCGATATTCATTTTTAATTTCGTTATTTCAGGAACAGTTTTCCCTCAGCTTTAGACTGAAAAGCGGAAGCAAAGTGGCTCAGATGTGCTGACTGAGAGTTGAAGTGTCTTATTCATGTTAAAAAACCTCTCTTTTTTTGGGTCAGGTATTATGACAAGTAATTGCTCAATGAAATATGTACTTACTGATAATTTTTATGGATAATAATTAAGAAAGCTTGACAGTATCTTCCTCTTATTTCCCAACTTCTGGTAAGGATACCAAAATGTTCAAGGAGGGTATATAAAAAACACAGCTCAACCAAAAAAAGGAAGCACTGTAAGTCCTCCCAGCAAATGGGTATTCCTGCTGATACAGGAAATTTCAAAATTTGGCTCTTCACATTTGTACCATAACATTACAGAGGTTTTTAGAATCAAGTGGTTAAAACCTTGGGTGGCTCAGTCATCTTCAATAATAACATTAAAATTTACTGAACGAACTAGCCAGAAGAAGTAGAAGTTGCCCACAGTTCAATGAATTTCTTTAATAGACAAAATGTCAAGTAAAAAAAAATTGTTAGTTGAAGTTCCAGCATACTTTTCCTCCACAAATAAAGCCCAGAGTGACATTTTACATAAGTTGCATTTCAGAAAATAAGAAAATGACATCTTTTATCTCTAATTAGGTTCCTGGAATTAATTTGCTCTTTTTTACTTGCATCAATATATTTGCCCCACAATGGCATATGTTTCATCAGGGCAACCACATGAAAAACTCATGTATAAAGGGGTATTTGTATCTTTCAAGACCAGTATGAACATGGCATTAATGTGATTTTGATGACAGATAAAGTACTTTGTTATAGCAGAGAGCATAATAATCAAGAGACTTATAGACTTATAGACTTATATGAGTTTGTTGGCCTTTGGATTTCTTCCATGGTAGAGTAGTAAAGCTGGCTCAACCATTTCAAATAGCTGAGTATATAGTATGAAAATTTCTTATTATTTCCCCTCTCTGAATGGATCAGCTTATAGAGATTTTATAAAGTTTTAAAGATTTTATAAGGGATTTTGCCATGCACACTTGGTCCAATAGGGTAACAATAATAATATGCAATTGTTTGTATCTTCAATGGTTTTTAAGTGTGGGAAAGATATGCTCCATAATGAACTTCATCAGTCTTTGGGACATAGAATGAATGTGCTGAACAATTTATAGCAACACTAAAGAAAAAATGATACCTAGAAATGGGGATTTATGTGGTGATTCAGTTCTCATGGAGATAGTACAAGAAAATAAAGAGGAAGATACTGACAATATTTTAAGAGAAATTAATTAGGTTATAAGGGCTAATCCATACATGTTTCAGAGTTACAAGCAAGTTATAGGCTCAGTCAATGAAAAATCAGAATACTGGGTTCTAATTCCAATTTAGCAGCTAAGCCACCTACAGCAACTGACCAATAGTGGGGAAAATAATGCCTGTCCAACTTAATTCATATGGCACTTGAGATGAGCCATGTGTTAAGTATAACAAAGTTCCCTGAAAATTAGAAATTATCTATCAGTTGTTATTTCAAAGCAAGGTTAACAACCAGAGATAGACAGATGAACAGATCTTGCCTTATGTAAAAACAAAGCAAAACAAAACCAAAAAAAAAAATGTATAACTTCAATAATACAAAAATTTAGCACTCCACTAAAATCTAAATTTTACCACCTATTTCAATCTAGATCTGTTTCCTGTGGTATCTTCGGTTTCCATTTTAAACTTCAGCTTTAATGTATCCTTTTACATGATGTATGACATCACAACTTCAGTGGAGGTCCCTGGCAAGGATGGTTGAGAGTTATTGATGGGAGGCTCAAGGTGTATGCTAAAGGAAAATCTGCATCTTCTGCTGTACTCTCTTTGTGAACTCAGCTTTAGGGAAATGCAGGGATATTTTAGTAAGATCTTTTCTATCAAGTGGATTTCTTAGCTGACTGGCTGTGTGCTGGATGGAATCAGACCCCTGGCTAACATAGTCCTAAATGGAAAGACATATAAATAGAATGAGTCAAATAGAATGATTTTCTAATACAGTATTATTACTTTCTGAGAAGATACTTCAATTCGAAACCTTTATGGGTCAAGACCAAATAATTATTAATCAACCAAAAATGGATTGATCAAAATGTTGCCAAATCGAGACCCTGGTGGGTCTTTATTAGGAAATGATTAATTTATAATCAGCTTATTAATTTTCATTTCTTTGTGTTCAAAGAAGGGTTATGTCAGTTAAAAATAATATCATGAAATCTTAGTTTCATTATTAATTTTCTTAAACTTTTACGTAGCTTCTGCTGACTTATCCTAAGTCCAAATAGTGGAATTCAAAGCTCTTTTAATAAGCTATGAAAACTCAGAATTTAGGAAATTTGACGCATCATTGTTTTTTATTCCTCCAAAATTTGATTCCATGATTTTTCTTTTCCCTTTCAATTTAGAAATAGTATTACTTAAGAACCAAGGGAAAGATTGTTTTGACAGTAATTTAATCCAACAAGAAGCTCTGTAAATATCCAAAGAAACCTCACTCCTCAAATAATGCCAAGTTTTTCTGCAGACCCAAGATACTTTGATAGTCATAATCCGCTCAATTACCCCTCTTCTGGCATTCAGATTTCCTACTGTCAAAAATAAAATTAAAGATTAAAAATAATTTTAAAAGGCAGGGAAAGAGAAATAATGAATCATCAACTGGGGCTGGAAAAATCTTAGTTGTTTATCCTGCTGAAACCTCTGTAACTTTTTATTTTCCTTGAATGGTTAGGTGGGGACAATAGATTGAAAGACAATTATGAGTCAAGATTCTGGGTTCTACTTTTATTTCTGTGTTCTTCCATCTAGTTGAATTCCCTATCAACCAAATACTGAGATTTTGAGTGTATTGCTGGGCAAATGTTTATATAGGCTTAAGATTCTTAGATTAAAGATGCTATAAAGGAAAAGAATATTATTGTTATTACTCATGAGAAATAGTTTTAGTGCTGATTTTGGCAGTCTGGCAGCCTTCATGTTGGCTAGCAAAGAAAAGTCAACACAAATTCTCCAAGCACATTTCTCTGCACTAGGTACTAACAGCATAAGAGCTATAAGGTCGGGAATTAAGAATACTTCTGTTAGCAATGTATAACTGAAAAGAGCAGTATTTCTCATGAAAATAACAGATGTAATTTACCTACTCTTGATTAAATCCCTGGTAGAATGTTGGGCACTAGTAGACACCCAATAAAGACTTGTTGATTGATCTCCCCCCCATAACTGGTTAATTTTATCCTTTACCCAGCCCACCTGAAACAAGCAGATTATCTAGGAAGAGTCTTTTACTACTACTGAGGACTTTTAGTAATAATAATTATTATTATTTCTCTGCTCTGAGATCCATATTGCCTTCCAGAGATATTTATAAGGAATGACTATATATCAGCAAAACTACAGGTTTTGAAGCATTTTCACAGAGATGAAAGTGTAAGGATGGGATAGCAATTATTATTATTATTATTTTTTTTTACTTTATTTAAGCTTTATTTAAACATATGATGTAACCCCACCACCCTCCCCAACCCCTCTTCCCCCCACCCCCCTCAGTTTGTTTTATGACATTAAGAGTCTCTTTTGGTTTTTCTCCCTCCCGATCCCATCTTCTTTCATTTTTACTTTTCCTACCACCTTAACTCCCACCCCCATTGCATCTCCACTTCCTCATATCAGGGAGATCATGTGGTAGTTGTCTTTCTCCAGTTGACTTATTTCGCTAAGCATAATACGCTCTAGTTCCATCCATGTCATCGCAAATGGTAAGATTTCATTTCTTTTGATGGCTGCATAGTATTCCATCGTATATATATATACCACCTCTTCTTTATCCATTCATCTGTTGATGGACATCTAGGTTCTTTCCATAACTTGGCTATTGTGGACATTGCTGCTATAAACATTCGGGTACACGTGCCCCTTCGGATCACTACGTTTGTATCTTTAGGATAAATACCCAGTAGTGCAATTGGGGGGTCATAAGGTAGCTCTATTTTCAATTTTTTGAGGAACCTCCATGCTGTTTTCCAGAGTGGTTGCACCAGCTTGCATTCCCACCAACAGTGTAGGAGGGTTCCCCTTTCTCCACATCCTCGCCAGCATCTGTCATTTCCTGACTTGTTCATTTTAGCCATTCTGACTGGTGTGAGGTGGTATCTCATTGTGGTTTTGATTTGTATTTCCCTGATGCCCAGTGATATGGAGCACTTTTTCATGTGTCTGTTGGCCATCTGGATGTCTTCTTTGCAGAAATGTCTGTTCATGTCCTCTGCCCATTTCTTGATTGGATTATTTGTTCTTTGGGTGTTGAGTTTGCTAAGCTCTTTGTAGATTTTGGATACTAGCCCTTTATCTGATATGTCATTTGCAAATATCTTTTCCCACTCTGTCAGTTGTCTTTTGGTTTTGTTGACTGTTTCCTTTGCTGTGCAAAAGCTTTTGATCTTGATGAAGTCCCAATAGTTCATTTTTTCCCTTGCTTCCCTTGCCTTTGGCGTTGTTCCTAGGAAGAAGTTGCTGCGGCTGAGGTCGAAGAGGTTGCTGCCTGTGTTCTCCTCAAGGATTTTGATGGATTCCTTTCTCACGTTGAGGTCCTTCATCCATTTTGAGTCTATTTTCGTGTGTGGTGTAAGGAAATGGTCCAATTTCATTTTTCTGCATGTGGCTGTCCAATTTTCCCAACACCATTTGTTGAAGAGGCTATCTTTTTTCCATTGGATGTTCTTTCCTGCTTTGTCGAAGATTAGTTGACCATAGAGTTGAGGGTCTATTTCTGGGCTCTCTATTCTGTTCCATTGATCTATGCGTCTGTTTTTGTGCCAGTACCATACTGTCTTAATGATGACAGCTTTGTAGTAGAGCTTGAAGTCGGGAATTGTGATGCCACCAACTTTGGTTTTCTTTTTCAATATTCCTTTGGCTATTCGAGGTCTTTTCTGGTTCCATATAAATTTTAGGATTATTTGTTCCATTTCTTTGAAAAAATTGAATGGAATTTTGATAGGCATTGCATTAAATGTGTAGATAGCTTTAGGTAGCATAGACATTTTCACGATATTAATTCTTCCAATCCATGAGCATGGAACATTTTTCCATTTCTTTGTGTCTTCCTCAATTTCTTTCATGAGTACTTTATAGTTCTCTGAGTATAGATTCTTTGCCTCTTTCGTTAGGTTTATTCCTAGGTATCTTATGGTTTTGGGTGTAATTGTAAATGGGATTGACTCTTTAATTTCTCTTTCTTCTGTCTTGTTGTTGGTGTAAAGAAGTGCAACTGATTTCTGTGCATTGATTTTATATCCTGACACTTTACTGAATTCCTGTACAAGCTCTAGCAGTTTTGGAGTGGAGCCTTTTGGGTTTTCCACATATAGTATCATATCATCTGCAAAGAGCGATAGTTTGACTTCTTCTTTGCCGATTTGGATGCCTTTAATTTCTTTTTGTTGTCTGATTGCTGAGGCTAGAACCTCTAGTACTATGTTGAATAGCAGTGGTGATAGTGGACATCCCTGCCGTGTTCCTGACCTTAACGGAAAAGCTCTCAGTTTTTCTCCATTGAGAGTGATACTTGCCGTGGGTTTTTCATAGATGGCTTTGATAATATTGAGGTATGTGCCTTCTATCCCTACACTTTGAAGAGTTTTGATTAGGAAGGGATGTTGCACTTTATCAAATGCTTTTTCAGCATCTATTGAGAGTATCATATGGTTCTTGTTCTTTCTTTTGTTAATGTATTGTATCACATCGATTGATTTGTGGATGTTGAACCAGCCCTGCTGCCCTGGAATAAATCCCACTTGGTCGTGGATTTAATGTACTGTTGGATCCTATTGGCTAGTATTTTGGTGAGAATTTTCGCATCTGTGTTCATCAGGGATATTGGTCTGCAATTCTCTTTTTTGATGGGATCCTTGTCTGGTTTGGGGATCAAGGTGATGCTGGCCTCATAAAATGAGTTTGGAAGTTTTCCTTCCATTTCTATTTTTTGGAACAGTTTCAGGAGAATAGGAATTAATTCTTCTTTAAATGTTTGGTAGAATTCCCCTGGGAAGCCATCTGGCCCTGGGCTTTTGTTTGTTTGGAGATTTTGGATGACTGTTTGAATCTCCTTACTGGTTATGGGCCTATTCAGGTTTTCTATTTCTTCCTGGTTCAGTTTTGGCAGTTTATATGTCTCTAGGAAAGCATCCATTTCTTCCAGATTGTCGAATTTGTTGGCATAGAGTTGTTCATAATATGTTCTTATGATTGTTTGTATTTCTTTGGTGTTGGTTGTGATCTCTCCTCTTTCATTCATAATTTTATTTATTTGGGTCCTTTCTCTTTTCTTTTGGATAAGTCTGGCCAGGGGTTTATCAATCTTATTAATTCTTTCAAAGAACCAGCTCCTAGTTTCATTGATTTGTTCTATTGTTTTTTTGGTTTCTATTTCATTGATTTCTGCTTTGATCTTTATTATTTCTCTTCTCCTGCTGGGTTTAGGCTTTCTTTGTTGTTCTCTCTCGAGTTCCTTGAGGTGTAGGGTTAGGTTGTGTATTTGAGACCTTTCCTGTTTCTTGAGATAGGCTTGTATTGCTATATATTTTCCTCTCAGGACTGCCTTTGTTGTGTCCCACAGATTTTGGACCGTTGTGTTTTCATTATCATTTGTTTCCATGATTTTTTTCAATTCTTCTTTAATTTCCTTGTTGACCCATTCATTCTTTAGAAGGATGCTGTTGAGTCTCCATGTATTTGTGCTCTTTCCAAATTTCCTCTTGTGAGTGAGTTCTAGCTTCAGAGCATTGTGGTCTGAAAATATGCAGGGAATGATCCCAATCTTTTGATACCTGTTGAGACCTTATTTATGACCCAGGATGTGATCTATTCTGGAGAATGTTCCATGGGCACTAGAGAAGAA
>RCUC01085742.1:0-14007 GCA_003697995.1 Taxidea taxus jeffersonii
TTTTTTTTTTTTTTTTTTAAGATTTTATTTATTTATTTGTTTGTTAGAGAGAGCGAGCACAGGCAGACAGAGTGGCAGGCAGAGGCAGAGGGAGAAGCAGGCTCCCCGCCGAGCAAGGAGCCCGATGCGGGACTCGATCCCAGAACGCTGGGATCATGACCTGAGCCGAAGGCAGCTGCTTAACCAACTGAGCCACCCAGGCGTCCCAACTTTGGCTTTCTTAACATAGGTCATCAAGGCCTCTCTGTTTCTGCTTTCCTTTCAGTATTACTGCTAACTGATTTGAGTTTCTTGATTCCCCAATTTCAGGAAAAGAATCTTATTGACCCAGTTGTTTTTTGTTTTTTTGAAGGAAATCACATAGGCTATAGTTGGATCACAAGCATTTGGGACAGATGCCCACCAGATCTAGTTAGCTTTGACTTTTAGAGGGAAGAGAGAGGCCACATTAATAAACACCACCACTAATACCATATTTTGGAAAGGAAATTCATTTAGAGATAGTTCTCAACATATGTAAAAATATATCTGATGTTGTGTGTGGGAGTTTAGAAAATAAGCTGCCAGGAATCACTTATAACATTAAATATTACTGCAGTAGGCCTGTGCCTGTGACCACCTGATTCCACCAGTTGCCCCTTAAGCTCTTTTGCTCTTTTTGAGTGCTTTTAACCAGACCCCAAGTTAATGCCAGTCCCCAACCACAGAGCACTTTCGTATTGGGGTATTACTATCCCATAGTTTGCTTCTGGTGGCTCCCTCCCCATTCTGTTTATCCCCCGATATCAGTCCAAGCAGTTCCATTCCACTTTACCTCTTCACTGTTGCCTTCTGTCCCTGGAGAGATCCAGAAGTGTATAATCCTACATCTCAGGCTGATTTCATGGGTGTTCAGAGTTTTCTGGTAGGTATTTAGCTCACGTTAGGGGATCGGTTGAAATTCTCTTAAATTTCTCTTAAATTCTCTTAAATTTCTCCACCATCTTGCCCCTCCTCTACCAAATGTGTTTTATAATAAGAGGTTGGCATTTGCCTGGCTCCTCTGAATAAATCTTTACAATGCTGGTGAAGGTAATTTTATATTATCCTCATTCTGTAAAATAACTTGCCCCAAACCCACCTCAAACACATTGTTCATTTTAAAATCATCAAGAGGAGACGCTTGGGTGGCTCAATCGGTTAAGTGTCTGTCTTCAGCTCAGGGTGGCTCAGTTGGTTTACTGTATGCTTTCAGCTCAGGTTGTGATTCCAGGATCCCAGGGATGGAGTCTAGTCCCACATCAGGCTCCTTGCTCAGGGGGAAGCCTGCTTCTCCCTCTGCCTGCCACTCCCCTTGCTTGTGCATTTTCTCTCTGACAAATAAGTAAATAAAACCTTCTAAAAAAGTAAATAAAACCATCAAGAGAAATCAGTCTCTTACTATACAATAACTTGAAAATCTTAGTAATTTTTTGAAGTGTAATTAACATACAATGTTTTATTAGTTTCAGATGTACAATATATTGGTTCAAAAATTGTATATGTTACTCAGTGCTCAACACAAGTGGTCACCATATATCACCATATGACAGTATTATAAATATTGACTATGTTCCCTCTGCTGTACTTTCCATCTCCATGACTTAATTATTTTATAACCGAAGTTTGTACCTCCCAACCTCTGTTATCTATTTCATCCATCCTCCCACCTACCTCCCTTCTAGCAACCATCAGTTTTTTCTCTATATTTAAAAGTCTGTTTTTGTTTATTTGTTCATTTTTTTGTTTTTTAGATTTCATATGTAAGTGGAATCAGATGATATTTGTCTTTATCTGACTTATTTCACTTAGCATAATATTCTACCCTCTAGTTCTATCCATATCGTCATGAATGTATATCTAAATATACATATGTATATATTATTAAGTTTAATATTTAAATAATTGGAATTCCAGAAAGAGGTAAGAAGGAAAAATAGAAGGGAAGAAATTATCAAGAAAGTAATTGGGGAAGAAATTCCTAGGATTTCTAGGACTTCATTTCTAGACTGAAAGGGTGCACCATAGCACATATGAATGGAAAAAGGACTATACTGAGGTTTATTACTGTGAAATTTTAGAACGTAGAGCACAACAGAAACAAAGAGAAAATGGGAAAAAATTGGTCAAACACTAAAGAAGCTAGACTCTGAATACTTCAGACTTTTCAGCAGTAACATTGGAAGCTCTAGAGGTTGAAAGAATAATGCCTCAATAATCTAAAAGAATTTCGTCCCAGTTGAGATTTCTGTTCCCCAGCCAACAATGTGTTAGAACAACATAAAGCATCTTCAGAACACACAGCTTCCACAAAATATCACCTTCCATTTTTGTATTTTCAGGACTCTTGGAAATTATAAGAAAGAGAAAAACATAAGACAAAGACCAGGAGAACCAACCAAAGAGGAGACTAAAAGAATGCCAGGATGATGGTGAAAGATCCCAGGGTGAGAGCTGTCCATTAGACCTCGAGCGCTACCATTGTAGACTGACAGAGGCTCTTTGAGGCCTTTCATTAGGAAGATAAAATGGAGGTAATGCTAATGAATCTTACAGTTTTGAGAGGAGCTTTTGACAACTAATTAGAAGTCAGGGGATGAATTAATGAAAAGTAAATTTAAAAAAATCAAGAAAACAAAATATTAAGATAGTCATTAATTCCCGAGAAAACAAAAAGTTATACAAGAAGGAATAAGTCATTAGAGTTGGCCATTTATTTTTGCTAAAGCTAACTTTGACATCATCATAATAAAATAAACTCTGGTATTAACCTAATTAAAATTATGATACAAATACTGGAAGGATGAGATAAAGGAATGGGAACACATGTATGATAGGAATGTGGAAGGAAAAGGAGCAAAACCTTCATCTTCCATGGTGGGAGGACATTAGATAATGTCTAAAATAAAAGCCAGTGGTAAAAATTCAAGTACAGTATTTTAAGTGATGGAGGTAAATACCAAAATATTTAACAGAATTTAAATTGATTGTTTCTTGGAGAAGTAAATGCTGGGGTGGGGGTGGAAGAATATTCTCTTTCATTACAAGCCTTGTAGAACTATTTGATTCTAAAGTAAATGCATATAAAACCTAGATTTTATTAGTTAAAAATAGGGAAAGAGACAAGAGCTAGAGAAGAAAAGAGTCCAGAAAAGTAAAATCAGTAATAAATGCAGAGGTTCATACCTTATTTAAAAAGGAAGATATGGAATGTTTTTGAAGTCTATAGAAAAAAATATGAAAATAGCTCTTTTCAAAATGTAGTCTGAGAAAGTTATAAGATATTTATTTATTTAATAAATCCAAAGTGGCAATGTATGTGACACACATCCAAACATAAAAGGACCTAAATGGTCTTTTTTTTTTTTTACCTAAATGGTCTTAAAGAAATATATCAAGTAGTCGCTTCCATGGAGAACTAGGGCATATTGCTGAAAACAAAGACAGGAGCATGGTAGGTGGAAAAGTGAATACAGAACAAAACAAATGTGTAATCAGTTTTTAAGAAACAAGCATGATTCAGATCACTATCATCTGGGTGTTCTTAAGTCAACAGATTAAACAGTTATGGTGCAGCTACTGAAAAAGAAAAACTAAACAACTAGATAGAGGAGCCATGTCTAACATACGGCTTAGATCTGTGGGGAGGGTACATCCTACCCAAAAAACTCCCAGGGAGGAAAGAGGGAGAATGCTGCATAACTGATGGATGTAGGTGTCAATCTATCATTACATGTGAGCCCTCTAAATTTTATTTGCAAAATTAATTTAAAACAGACTTGAATAAGAATCTAGTTATATTAAAAATGCTTGGGTGATTATAAACAATGGTCAAATGATTAATGATAACATAATTAACTCTAGGGCAATGTGTAGTCAGGTGTTGCAAGGGTCTGGGTTGGGTCTGGTCTAGTTTAATGCCTTTAATGATCTGGAAAAGGGAGTGAGTAGAATTTATAGATGCTACTCAGTTTTCCACTGAGTTCATGGCCCTGAATAGAATGTTTTCCTGGCATGGTATGGGTGGCACTCAATCTGGCATAGAAAAAGATAGATTACAATCTCTAGTCCTTCACCCTTGAATGCTTGCCTTGTATATTAGAATTAATATTCTTTTCACCTGGTCCATTTTGCAAGACTTGGCTTTCTCTGAAACATTTATCCTCTGATTCCCTTTACTCTACTTTCTGCTGAAAGAACATGTACAACAGCTCTCCTCTGTCCTATATGTCAGTTACTATTACTCTCTCAGGGCTTGAATTTATGCTCTGGTCTCTCATATGCATGTAGCATACAAGCCTACTATAAATTTAGTTCAAATATGACCAGCTTGTTCTGTGAATCAGACAAGCAAATTGCTTACATATTTGTATATATTTATAAGTCATATATGTTGTTTAATCTCAATATTTTCATGTCCCTTTCAAAACCCATTTCTTTAAAATCTTTCCCTTAAATCATGGGCTAAACAATGCCATGTTACCTATTGATAAGGCATTCTGCACTTTGTAACCCAATTAGGAAACTTTATTATTCTGTGTGACATTGTGTCAGTACTTCCATCTTAGTTTCCTAGGAGAGTTTACCAACTTGATTCCACTATCTTTTTGCTTTTGATGGCTTATTGAAGAAGCTTATTTCATCAAAATATTCTAGTCACTTGAAGGTTATGATAGTGCACTGTTATCCATGCACTGGGAATTCAGATGGGGAAGAAATCTACTAATACTGCAGGGCTTTCATTTTAACCAGAAATTTCAACCAAAATCAGCTTTTTCTCACAGTAGAGGAACACAGAAGGAAATGTGGCATTTGATTTTCAATTATTGCCCTCTCCCTGTTCTCTTTATTTAAGGAACTAAGGAGGGAAGAACAAAAATTAGGTGGGAACATCAGCTTGAGAGTTGATTAAGTCACCCTCTTGTAGGCAGTTGACCCTAATTGCAAAAAACCTTGATGTAAAGTTAAAAGAATCAAAATAGAAATGAGAGCAAAATAATGGAATGAGCACATGTATGTACTTCTCTTGCTACCTCAATCCCTTTTAGCAATAGAAAATATATTTTACAATGAGTAAATCTTTAGCAGCACAAGAAAGCAAATCTAAAAATTGTGCTATCAACAGATAAAGAATTGTGGGAAATTCTTGGAATGTAGAAAGCAGATAGGACAAAAATGGAGGAAAAGAGAGCCTTACACACACACACATCCGACCACAACCACACCATCACCACCACCACCACCATCAACAACAACAAGTTTAAAGGTAATGACACATCCAGAGAAACTTCAAGCTCTGACTGAGTAAATAGCACATTTAAGAGGGGGGTCTTGGGCTATCTATTAGAAATATTAAATAAAGAGATGGATGAAGAATACCAGAGCCAGTGGAATTCCCAACTCAACCTCAGCAGTAGGATATAGCGACACTTGATCTTAGGTTAAAATCCAAGACCTATGTGATAAAGAAAGTGAACTACCTGCTGGAGAAGGTTCTCCATTGAGGGTAGGGAATTGAGGGAAGGAGAGTAGACTGTATAGTTACTGTATATCCAACAGATAAATCTCTTTTATCCTGGAGTAAAATGTCCTAAGGACCTTCATTCCTCTTGTAAAGCTTCCTTATTTTAAGTAACTTGTAAAACCAGCCAATCAGCATGCCTTAACCACCAATTCACTTTGCTAGAGTTTTCAGTTCACCACCCTATAAGATAAATGATGAGCCTGTAGGGGAAAAAGATCTAAACTTACAAAAAGAAACTCATTGCACATGTGATAGGCAGAATTCTGAGATGGCATCCAAGATACCTACCCTCTGATGTACAGATCCCTAATCTCTTTCCTTTGCATGTGGATGGGACTTATGAATATAATAGGATTTTGCTCCCTTGATTACATTACTTAATTGACTTTGAGTTAATAAAAAAGACCATTGCACTGGATAGCCCTGAATTATCAGGTGAACCTGCTAAAGATGTCAGGGAAGTTTATAGCAGCAGAGGTATTTTCCTGGTGTCATTGAAGAAGAAAAAAGTCATGTGGTCAGCTGCTTATTGCAAGAGTCTAGGAGGTAACAGTGGCCCTGCAGAAAGTCACCAAGGAACAAAGGCTTCTGTTCTACAACCACAAGGAACTGAATTCTGCCAATAACCAGTGATCAGGGAAGAAGACCCTAAGCATCAGATGAGACTCCAGCTCTGAATCTTCATTTCAGCCTGGTGGAACCCTGAATAGAGGACCCAGCTGACCCATGCTGATTCCTGACCCATGGAAACTATGAGATAACACATTTGTGTTGTTTTCAGCTGCTAAATCCATAGTAATTTGTTATGTAGCAATAGAAAGTGAATGTACTACCTTTTATTTGACCTAGTTTTTTCAGTCATTGAAGTACCCTGATAACCAAGGATACCAAATGCATGAATAGGAAGGGCCAGGAGGAATGAAGAGAATGGCTTCTGAGAAAGCAAAGATAATTCAGAGGACAGAAAAGAACTATAAAGAAAAGCATATCAACTTTTGTTGTTTCGGAAAAAGGGGAACCCTCTTGCATTGTTTGTGGGAATGCAAGCTGGTATGGCCACTCTGGAAACCGGTGTGGAATTTCCTCAAGAAGCTGAAACTAGAGCTAACCTACAACCCAGCAATTGCACTACTAGGTATTTACCCCAAAGATATAAATGTAGTGATCTGAAGGGGCACCTGATCCCCAGTTTACACCAGTAATATGCACAATAGCCAAACTATGGCACGAGCTGAGATACCCATCGACAGATAAATGGATAAAGAACATTTGGTATATATATACAATGGAATATTAATCAGCCATCAGAAAGGATAGAATCTTAAAATTTACATGGATGGAACTGGAAGGTATTAATTCTGTTGAGTGAAAGACGTCAATCAGAGGAAGACAATTATCATACGGTTTCATTCATATGTGGAATATAAGAAAGAGCACAGAGGATCATAGGGGAAGGGAGAGAAAACTGAATGGGAAGAAATCAGAGAGGAAGACAAACCATGAGAGACTCTTAACTATGGGAAAGAAACTGAGGGTGGCTGGAGGGGAGGTGGGTGTGGAATGGGGTAACAGTAATGGGTGTTAAGGAGGGCATGTGATATGATGAGCAGTGGGTGCTATATGCAACTGATGAATTACTGAATGAGTAAAGGATAGATTATTTAGTAACAGTTGGATCAACTAGTTTTCCATTTGGACACATGAAAAGGTTAGATTAATACCTTAACTCCATATGCCAATAGAAATTCTTATGAATAAGGAATGTCTATATGAATAAGAACCTACAAAAGTATTAGAAGCAAATATAGAGAATATTTTTATAACACTGGAGTGAAGACTTTCTTAAATAATACCCTAATATAAAGCCATAAAGAAAGAAACTAAGGACTTGGGTTACAATTGAAAACTTTTGAAAGATGAAATGACATCTTAAAGTTAAAAGATGAGTAAAAAAAACCCCAATCAATATCAAAGTGATATAATGAATTCTTATGAATCATTAAGAAAAAGACATTCAGACTTTAAAATGCATAAGGAGGACAAGCATTATAAAGAAAAAATACATGAATAGCTAATAAATATAATTTAAAACAGTTAACTCCTTTATTTTTTTTTTAAAGATTTATGTATTTATTTGAGAGAAAGAGAGCAGGGAGGGGCAAAGGGAGAGAATCTTCAAATAGACTCCCTGCTGAGTGTGGAGCCTGACACTGCGCTGGATCCCACCACCCACGAGATTATGACCTGAGCCGAAACCAGGTGTTAGATGCTTAACCGACGGAGCCACCCAGGCGTCCCTAAAACAGTCCACTCCCTTAGATGTAAGAGCAATGCCTAGTAAAGTAAGTAGACAAAATGTATTTTCTATCTTATTTGCAGAAAATTATCAGCTGAGGGCAAGCATGTGAGGGAAACAAATTCTCTTGCATTTGTTGTATATAGTGACCAAGCTTTTATTAGAGGACAGTTTTGTATTATCTAGTAAAATCTTTTGATTTAACCTATGACCTAGAAAATCCACTTCCAGATATCTGTTCTAGAAAATACTCAGGAATGTGCACAAAGAGACAAGAACAATAATGTTTGAGATCTTATTTGCAGTAGTGAAAAACTAAAAACCACCAAATATCCATCAGATAGATGGACTACATCGTGTGAGCATACAGTGAAATATTGTATGGAGCAGGTTTAAAAAAATGAGGTGGATCATGGCCAGGGAGAGTTTACCAAGATCCATCATTAAGTGAAAAAAGCAAATTGAAGTACAATCTACTGTTACATAACTTTAGTATTATTATGTAAAAGTAAAAATAATTCTATATGTTTTTAATGTGTACATATACATATATGAATAAAAAGAAAAAGGTCTGAAAGAAAGGAAGGAGAAAGGGAAGAGGAAGAAAAGAAGGAAAAAATAGGGAAAAGAGTGGAAAAATTGAGGTTTATCACAGTTCTGATCTAACAATTATATTCCCTATTATGCTTTTATGTTTGGAACTTCGGTGCAGAAGAACAGAGTTCTCTGCATATAGATTTTATCTTTAATCAGCTTTTGATCTTTTAAGTCAGTTGTCATGCTTATCAGAAAAATCAGAACTTTTCTTTTTCCTCTCTTACAAATAAATTTGTACTCACAAGCCAAGAAAACTGTGAGAAAATATCACCTAAATCTATCCCTTGTCTTTCATTCAAGTAAATGAGGGAAAATAAATTGTGTGTGTGTGTGTGTGTGTGTGTGTGTGTAAATCAGAAATTAATAAAACTGTAAAACTGATTACCTGCAAGTGATGGATGACAACAGAATGGGAGGAATAGGGAATGCAGTGTTATCTGTTAACATCAATTTTACTTTTAAACCAAGTCATTATTTTACTCATTTAAAACAATACAATTATATCAACAAAGAAGAAAAAAAAAACTAAAATTAAATATAAGCAAAAAAATGAACCTAAATTTGTGAGTGTCAAATTTACAATAAAAGCATAAAAATGAATCAATTCAAGTAGGGCCTGAACACACTACACTGTATGCACACAGTTTATGCATGCAGAAAGGCAAAGAAATGTAGGATTTTAACTGGCTTGTTACTGGTAGTAGTATAAGTATACTGATTCAGAAATAATTTTGTTTTTATTATAGAATGCAGCCAATGATTAAATGTGTTAATGTTTAGAGCCAGAATTCTCACTGTGGGAGTGGAAATACAGTAAAGGATAGAGGTGGTATTGAAGTAGTATCGACTGAGTCAACATACTGGATGGGGGGAAAGGTTATATGCATGAGCCAAGAAGAAGGTAAGTGCAGCTTTCCTTACCCATGTGCATACTAAGACAAGACCTACCTGTCACAGTGGGCCATATATACTAACAGAAGAACATGAAGGAAAGAACATAAAATTATTAAATGTTTCCAAAGGTGACAAAAAACATACTTCTGACAAGTTTGCTTTAATTCGGTGTGGTGTTTTGTGTATGTGTGTGTTACACCAACAAAGTTGAATACATTCCCGTGTGTTTATTAGCTATTTGAATATTCTCTGTCCAAGTAAAAACTTATTTTTGTATTATCTGTCCCTGTTAATTTGCACGATTCTTTACATAGCCCATTTCCAGGTTTTTGGTTGGTTTTCTATATATCTTTCCTCACTCCATGGGTTGTAGTTTTTCTCCTAAAATGGTGTCCTTTGAAGAGTTTTTTTTTTTATTTAAGCTTTTTAAATTTAAACATATAATGTAACCCCACCACCCTCTCCCAACCCCTCTCCCCCCCATCCCCCTCAGTTTGTTTTATGACATTAAGAGTCTCTTTTGGTTTGTCTCTCTCCTGATCCCATCTTGTTTCATTTTTTCTTTTCCTACCACCTTAACACCCACCCCCGTTGCATCTCCACTTCCTCATATCAGGGAGATCATGTGGTAGTTGTCTTTCTCCAGTTGACTTATTTCGCTAAGCATAATACGCTCTAGTTCCATCCATGTCGTCGCAAATGGTAAGATTTCATTTCTTTTGATGGCTGCATAGTATTCCATTGTATATATATACCACCTCTTCTTTATCCATTCATCTGTTGATGGACATCTAGCTTCTTTCCATAACTTGGCTATTGTGGACATTGCTGCTATAAACATTCGGGTACACGTGCCCCTTTGGATCACTACATTTGTATCTTTAGGGTAAATACCTAGTAGTGCAATCGCTGGGTCATAAGGTAGCTCTATTTTCAATTTTTTGAGGAACCTCCATGCTGTTTTCCAGAGTGGTTGCACCAGTTTGCATTCCCACCAACAGTGTAGGAGGGTTCCCCTTTCTCCACATCCTCGCCAGCATCTGCCATTTCCTGACTTGTTAATTTTAGCCATTCTGACTGGTGTGAGGTGGTATCTCATTGTGGTTTTGATTTGTATTTCCCTGATGCCCAGTGATGTGGAGCACTTTTTCATGTGTCTGTTGGCCATCTGGATGTCTTCTTTGCAGAAATGTCTGTTCATGTCCTCTGCCCATTTCTTGATTGGATTATTTGTTCTTTGGGTGTTGAGTTTGCTAAGCTCTTTGTAGATTTTGCATACTAGCCCTTTATCTGATATGTTGTTTGCAAATATCTTCTCCCATTCTGTCAGTTGTCTTTTGGTTTTGTTGACTGTTTCCTTTGCTGTGCAAAAGCTTTTGATCTTGATGAAGTCCCAATAGTTCATTTTTTCCCTTGCTTCCCTTGCCTTTGGCGTTGTTCCTAGGAAGAAGTTGCTGCGGCTGAGGTCGAAGAGGTTGCTGCCTGTGTTCTCCTCAAGGATTTTGATGGATTCCTTTCTCACGTTGAGGTCCTTCATCCATTTTCAGTCTATTTTCGTGTGTGGTGTAAGGAAATGGTCCAATTTCATTTTTCTGCATGTGGCTGTCCAATTTTCCCAACACCATTTGTTGAAGAGGCTGTCTTTTTTCCATTGGATGTTCTTTCCTGCTTTGTCGAAGATTAGTTGACCATAGAGTTGAGGGTCTATTTCTGGGCTCTCTATTCTGTTCCATTGATCTATGTCTCTGTTTTTGTGCCAGTACCATACTGTCTTAATGATGACAGCTTTGTAGTAGAGCTTGAAGTCGGGAATTGTGATGCCACCAACTTTGGTTTTCTTTTTCAATATTCCTTTGGCTATTCGAGGTCTTTTCTGGTTCCATATAAATTTTAGGATTATTTGTTCCATTTCTTTGAAAAAATTGGATGGGATTTTGATAGGCATTGCATTAAATGTGTAGATAGCTTTAGGTAGCATAGACATTTTCACAATATTTATTCTTCCAATCCATGAGCATGGAACATTTTTCCATTTCTTTGTGTCTTCCTCAATTTCTTTCATGAGTACTTTATAGTTCTCTGAGTATAGATTCTTTGCCTCTTTGGTTAGGTTTATTCCTAGGTACCTTATGGTTTTGGGTGTAATTGTAAATGGGATTGACTCCTTAATTTCTCTTTCTTCTGTCTTGTTGTTGGTGTAAAGAAATGCAACTGATTTCTGTGCATTGATTTTATATCCTGACACTTTACTGAATTCCTGTACAAGCTCTAGCAGTTTTGGAGTGGAGCCTTTTGGGTTTTCCACATATAGTATCATATCATCTGCAAAGAAGGATAGTTTGACTTCTTCTTTACCGATTTGGATGCCTTTAATTTCTTTTTGTTGTCTGATTGCTGAGGCTAGGACTTCTAGTACTATGTTGAATAGCAGTGGTGATAGTGGACATCCCTGCCGTGTTCCTGACCTTAACGGAAAAGCTCTCAGTTTTTCTCCATTGAGAATGATACTTGCGGTGGGTTTTTCATAGATGGCTTTGATAATATTGAGGTATGTGCCTTCTATCCCTACACTTTGAAGAATTTTGATTAGGAAGGGAATTGTACTTTGTCAAATGCTTTTTCAGCATCTATTGAGAGTATCATATGGTTCTTGTTCTTTCTTTTGTTAATGTATTGTATCACATTGATTGATTTGCGGATGTTGAACCAACCCTGCTGCCCTGGAATAAATCCCACTTGGTCGTGGTGAATAATCCTTTTAATGTACTGTTGGATCCTATTGGCTAGTATTTTGGTGAGAATTTTCGCATCTGTGTTCATTAAGGATATTGGTCTGTAATTCTCTTTTTTGGTGGGATCCTTGTCTGGTTTGGGGGTCAAGGTGATGCTGGCTTCATAAAATGAGTTTGGAAGTTTTCCTTCCATTTCTATTTTTTGGAACAGTTTCAGGAGAATAGGAATTAATTCTCCTTTAAATGTTTGGTAGAATTCCCCTGGGAAGCCATCTGGCCCTGGGCTTTTGTTTGTTTGGAGATTTTTGATGACTGTTTCAATCTCCTTACTGGTGATGGGCCTATTCAGGTTTTCTATTTCTTCCTGGTTCAGTTTTGGCAGTTTACATGTCTCTAGGAAAGCATCCATTTCTTCCAGATTGTCAAATTTGTTGGCATAGAGTTGCTGATAATATGTTCTTATGATTGTTTGTATTTCTTTGGTGTTGGTTGTGATCTCTCCTCTTTCATTCATGATTTTATTTATTTGGTTCCTTTCTCTTTTCTTTTGGATAAGTCTGGCCAGGGGTTTATCAATCTTATTAATTCTTTCAAAGAACCAGCTCCTAGTTTCATTGATTTGTTCTGTTGTTTTTTTGGTTTCTATTTCATTGATTTCTGCTTTGATCTTTATTATTTCTCTTCTTCTGCTGGGTTTAGGCTTTCTTTGTTGTTCTTTCTTGAGCTCCTTTAGGTGTAGGGTTAGGTTGTGTATTTGAGACCTTTCCTGTTTCTTGAGATAGGCTTGTATCGCTATATATTTTCCCCTCAGGACTGCCTTTGCTGTGTCCCACAGATTTTGGACCGTTGTGTTTTCATTATCATTTGTTTCCATGGTTTTTTTCAATTCTTCTTTAATTTCCTGGTTGACCCATTCATTCTTTAGAAGGATGCTGTTGAGTCTCCATGTATTTGTGCTCTTTCCAAATTTCCTCTTGTGATTGAGTTCTAGCTTCAGAGCATTGTGGTCTGAAAATATGCAGGGAATGACCCCAATCTTTTGATACCAGTTGAGACCTGATTTATGACCCAGGATGTGATCTATTCTGGAGAATGTTCCATGGGCACTAGAGAAGAATGTGTATTCTGTTGCTTTGGGGTGGGATGTTCTGAATATATCTGTGATGTTCATCTGGTCCAGTGTGTCATTTAAGACCTTTATTTCCTTGTTGATCTTTTGCTTGGATGATCTGTCCATTTCAGTGAGGGGTGTGTTAAAGTCTCCAACTATTACTGTATTCTTGTCAATGTGTTTCTTTGATTTTGTTATTAATTGGTTTAATTACAACAGCAGTTGGCTGCTCCCATGTTAGGGGCATAGATATTTAAAATTGTTAGATCTTCTTGTTGGACAGACCCTTTGAGTATGATGTAGTGTCCTTCCTCATCTCTTATTATAGTCTTTGGCTTAAAATCTAATTGATCTGATATAAGGATTGCCACCCCAGCTTTCTTCTGATGTCCATTAGCATGGTAAATTGTTTTCCACCCCCTCACTTTCAATCTGGAGGTGTCTTCAGGTCTAAAATGAGTTTCTTGTAGGCAGCATATGGATGGGTTTAGTTTTTTTATCCATTCTGAAACCCTGTGTCTTTTGATTGGGGCATTTAGCCCATTTACTAGTTCATAGTTCATTTAATAGTTCAGGGTAACTATTGAGAGATATAAATTTAGTGCCATTGTATTGCCTGTGTGGTGATTATTACTGTATATTGTCTCTGTTCCTTTCTGATAATACTTTTAGGGTCTCTCTATGCTTAGAGGACCCCTTTCCATATTTCCTGTAGAGCTGGTTTGGTGTTTACAAACTCTTTCAGTTTTTGTTTGTCCTGGAAGCTTTTTATCTCTCCTTCTATTTTCAATGATAACCTAGCTGGATAAAGTATTCTTGGCTGCATGTTTTTCTC
>RCUC01085761.1:0-46768 GCA_003697995.1 Taxidea taxus jeffersonii
GCCTATTCCTAGGCAAAGATTATTGTTGGCTGCTTAAATCATTACATAACAGTTTGTTGGGTGGATGGATCAGGCTGTCACTATCAGAACCAACTAAGCTATCTTAGTATCTCCCAAATGGGATGACTAAACATGTTGTGTTTCATGGCACCAGACTTCAAAGGATGCTTGGCACACAACAGGCACTCAATACAATTTTGTTAAAAGCAGTCTGCCATTATGGCCCTGGACCCACTCTTCTACTCCACTAGCTCCCTGCTGCTTAAATGCTTCCCTCTGGACTGTGTAGCTGATCTTGGTTCAGGCTTAGGACCCTCCAGTGGTCTACTTTTTAACACCGCTGCTATTGCTTCTGCCACACAGCTCGGCTAGGAGTGCCCACCTCCTGGTGCCTCCCCTTGGACCATACCGCCTCTGCAGAGCAACTCTCTACCAGGGCCGAATGGCTCTGGGGCCCTTCAATTCTCTGCCATCTCAGTCTGACTTCAGTGACTTCCTGAGAAACCTCCTTCGTCCCCCACCCCTTCTTTGTGCACGGTTAGAGGAATGGGGGAAGTTTTTCATCTTAGTGTCCTTGGAACCCAAGTATCAATGCCAAAAGCCTCTTTACTGTTTCTCCCAGGGGCTTAAGAGCCTTCAAAAAAAAGAACCCTAGGGATCTGCCTCCACATCACAGAATTCCGGAGCTCGCATACAGAAAGGCCCATCCAGGACACTCACTACTCATAGAGAAATGAAAAGCCATCTCTTCCTGGAACAAAAATGAAACACAAGAGGAGGCGGCAGCAAGCACAGGCAGTGTTAAGAATGAAAGGAAATAGCTGAGCAAGCAAATTAAGGCCTTTTCTCTGAAAAGTAAGCCAGGCAGAGGTACCATGAGGGCTTCTAATGCTAAAGCAGCGATTAAAACCCAAAATGGAGCCAGAATGAGAGCTGAGCGTAGCAGCACAAGATTTCAGCCTCCAGGAAAAAGTTCAGGGTGAGTGAAGGACATTTTTTACTCGATCCTGGTAAGGAACACCATAGAGGTAAGGCAAAATTTCTACCAGTCACAGTTCAATCATTAATATAATAGAGAGCTAAAAAAACATATATGCATATATCTATAGTTTATCTTTCCATTAAGCATGCACACATTATTAAATCTTGTTTAAATCACATTCGTGCTGGGGCGTCTGGGTGGCTCAGTGAGTTAAAGCCTCTGCCTTCAGCTCAGGTCATGGTCTCAGTGTCCTGGGATCGAGCCCCGCATCGGGCTCTCTGCTCAGCAGGGAGCCTGCTTCCTCCTCTCTCTCTCTGCCTGCCTCTCTGTCTACTTGTGATCTCTGTCAAATAAAAAAAAAAAATCACATTCGTGCTATTGCTTTGTTTATTGTTGCTTTTCCAGAAAAATCCGTGACTAAATCATGTGCTAGGTTCCTTCTTCTTAGAAAAAAATCACCAACTCCTAGCCAAAAGGCACCACTTTCACTTGGCTATAGATACCCATGTTGCAGACATGCTGCCCAGAGAAGAAACCAAACTGATATGAAGGCAAATGGTACAAGGACCAAACCATTGGTCAATGAAGAGTTAGAATCTCTCCCCAACGTAAATTACTGTGCCTGCTCTCATTCCACCCACCCTGAAGCTGAGAAAGTGGTCATTTGTTATCTATTAACATACAGAGTGCAGCGGAAGTTATTTTTGAATCCTAGCAAACACCTGATAGCACTTACTGTGTGACAAACACTGCTATAAATCCATTATAAATAGATAATAATTCACTTAATTCAACCAGGAAGTCTTTGTAAGTCCACGCAGGAAGCATGCAGCTACGGCTCCCTACTTCCTTCCACACTGGTCCCCTTACACCAAGCTTGTTTGTATGTCATTTGGGGAGGTGGGGGGTACGTACACGGCCATTGAATCAGACCCCCACTTATTTGTAATAAACACTTGGCAGACAGAAAAATTCTCAACGGCTATTTATTAAGCTCCCAATATACATGGGGTGCTATGTTAGGGACTGTAATTGCAGGAAACGTTTTCGACTCTGTTTCTTTTCTGACCGCCTGGCTGGGAGACCCAGGGAGTTGGCCATGGTAACCACTCTTCTTTTTCCTGGGCCATTGTAACCCTAATGAGATCCATTCTGATTGCAATTATAACAGTGCGCAGCAGGTGAAGCCATATGGAGTGTGGTCATCTTGAAGCAGGAGCTGAAAAGGGGCTTTTGTCTACCAGGCTCCGCACATGCATTTTCTAAAATCAGGTCCCACCTGGTCCTGCCACAGCCCTGTAAAGAATAGCAATTGTCTGAAGCCTGAAGCTTCAATCCATGCCCACATAACAAATAGGAACATAATTGTTGAGTGCCTACTGTGTGCCAGGTGCTGTGTTGGGCTTTTTCTCATGTCATCCCGTTGACCTCTCAGTGAGCCAGCTATCGTAAGCTACATTCTACTGAAACTGAGGCCCAGAAACATCATCAGGCCTACCCTAAGTTGCATAGCTTGAACATGACAGCACCGGGATGACCACAACAGCACCAAATATCTTCATTCTAATGCTTAAATGTTTTCTACCAAGGCGAAGTTGTCACTGAAATCTTTTTTTTTTAAGATTTCACTTTTAAGTAATCTCTACACCCAACATGGGGTTTGAACTCACAAGCCCAAGATCAAGAGTCACATGCTCTACCAACTGAGCCAGCCAGGCGCCCCTGCCATTGAAATCTTTACTTTCTAGGTCTTGTCTTTCCTCATTGCTTGACTTGAATGAACAGACTGTTATCAAAGATTCTTTTTTCCAGAGAGGGTCTCTAAGCTCTTTTAGCACCACGTTACTTGACTGGGGGCTGCTGCTAACTAGATAGAAGCCCCCACAGCTCACCTACCCTTGGCATGTTCCATTCAGGAAAGTGGGGGGGGGACAAGTTTGGATGGGTTGGCAATCTGATCCCAGAATCATGCAGATCACTGTGAGTCTTCCATGCTTCATTGCCCCAGTGGAGGCTACATAGACTGAGACGTGAAAAACTTTCGTTGCACATAATGGTTATTTTTTTATTGTAACAAGAGTGCCTCTTTCCTTCCCTCCCCCACCCCTCTTTTCCCTGCTTCCCCCCCCACCTTCCCCCACCATGGCTAACCCAGCCAGCAGCACAGATAAAGAAAACTTAAGAGTCCGCAGTTCAGGGTCACATTGGTCTATTAAAGCCTAACAAAGAGTAAAGCTTTATGCTGAAGAAAACAGGTTTACCTTGAATTTGTGAATTGAGAGGCTTCTGAAGTAGACAGAGAAAACCTTTAATATTAGGCAAACCTATTATTCCATAGGCTGCAATAAGACAGTATTTAATTGTAGGTGGCCACGTGGCCTAGCATACTAACCCTCAGAAGAACGTGTACTATGCAGAGAAAGGAGCTTAGGTTCTAACTAGAGAATTTGGGGATACAAACACCGATAAATGGTAGATTGTTTATGTGTATGTAAATATGTATAATGATCTACAGGAAGATGAAATTGTTTCTAAAATGAAATAATGTACTCTTCTCAAGACCTTTGTGAATTCCTATCATTCTTATGCTTCCTGAAAGCATGTAACAACTTGCCCAGGTTTCTGCCCAGGCAGCCCCCTCTCCAAACCACTCACTCCACTTATGGGCTCACCCTGCTTGAAGTTCTGGACCAGTGTCACTGCTCCTAGTCATGGTGGCCTTGAAGCACCCTCTGTAGTCTTTGGGGACTTGGCATCAGGTCAGCTTTTGCTGCCAAGCCCACTGATCTTGTGCCCTTATGCTAGAAACCGACCGTCCGTCTCCCTGTCAACACTAGACCCCAAGTTTGTGCTGTAATCCTGTAGCAGGATCTCTATTCTCAAACTCTGGCTCTCAGTTGCAATCCTGACCTGCTCAGTGCTTCACTCTGGAAATTTGGAAAACAAAGCAGGGTCCCAGGGGTCTCTCTTTGCTGGAGAGATGCCCCCCTCAAACCCCAGCCCAGAGCCTGGGCCCTATCTGTATGTTGGCAGCCTGTCTTCTCGATGCCGTGCTTTGCCTGGCCCGTTGGCAGTGCCCTCCCCCCTTCCTGTTCCATGGCCTCATTCACACCAGCGAGGCAGGCTAGGTTCCATGCCAACACACTCTTCCAAGTCTAGCCTGGATGTTCACCTCTCCTAAATTTCAACATCCAGTGGAGCTGCTGAGCAGTGTCACTACTGTGTCTAGTCACAGGGCTGTGGGCACAGAAGGAAAAATTCCAGCCCCACGGGTTGAAATATTTGGGGGGAATAAATTATGCTTTCTCTAGCATCTACTTGGACAACTGCAACAAAATGGTCTCTGGAGCCAAAGAATGTTTTGGAGAGGGTGCAGTATTTCACAGCCCAACTAATTTAATAGTCTTTCCTCTTGGGACGCCTGGGTGGCTCAGTCAATTAACTGTCTACATTCAGCTCAGGTCATGATTTCAGGATCCTGGGATCAAGTCCTGAGTTGGGCTCCTCGTCCTGCTGCTTCCCCTGCTTATGCGCTCGCTCGCTCTCTCTCTCTCTCTCTTTCTCTCTTTCTTTCTCTTTCTGACAAATAAATAAAATTTTTCAAAAAAAATAGTCCTTTCTATCTATGTTCATGAGATGTGGAGGCCAGAGAGACAGATTAGAACTATAAGTCAAGGAAGTAATTTGCCTAGCCATCATTACCATTCCTACTGGAAAAAAAAAACAAAACGCACTCAAACATGCTTGGCTTTTTTTTCCTTTAAGCATCTCTTTCTCTATAAAACTACATAAAAAGATCATGATAATAACGTGAATTCCCAACGAGCAGAAATTTAAAAAAAAAAAACCTGTTGGAGTACATTTAGCATGATAAGCAATGAGCACTGTGTAGAAATGTTGAATCACTATTTTATACACCGAAATTAAGATAACACTGTATGTTGACTATACTAGAATCCAAAGTTAAAACTTAAATCGGGGCACCTGGGTGGCTCAGTGGGTTAAGCCTCTGCCTTCTGCTCAGGTCATGGTCTCAGGGTCCTGGGATTGGGCCCCACATCAGCTCCCTACTCATCAGGGAGCTGCTTCCCCCCGCCTCCCTGCCTCTCTGCCTGCTTGTGATCTCTCTCAGTGTGTCAAATAAATAAATAAAATCTTTTTTAAAAACTTAATTAAAAAAACCAGTTGCCCTAATACCCAAAGCAAAGGACAATCTGTTTTTCTATCCTTTTGCTGTCTTTGGAGTGAGAGAATTTGGAGCATCTTTAATGCCCAATGAACAACCAACTCCTCTTCCTTGTCCTATGTCTGCTGGGTATTGTGAGAGCACTGTCCTTAACTAAGGATACACCAAGTTGATTCAACAGGAGTGAGTTTACCAGCTGGCCTGCCTTGTCCCCCTACCCCACCTTTGAATTCCCCATGATCAGGGACAAAGAATAAGGGCATAGACATGCTTTCAAAACACCATCACGGGCTGTGTGTTTACTACTCTTACCACTGTCAAAGAGCTCTTAGGTTAATTCAAGAAAGGTAGTGTACTCCCCACTTTGATGACTGAACACTGTTGAATACTGATGGAGCAAAAAATACCCATAGACAGGTAACTAGGCTCAAACCTCACCTGTCTCCATAGTTATAATCCATCATTGCTGTTTATTTTTTTTTAAGATTTTGTTTATTTATTTGACAGAGAGATCACAAATAGACAGAGTGGCAGGCAGAGAGAGGGGGAAGCAGGCTCCCTGGGGAGCAGAGAACCCGATGCCGGGCTCGATCCCAGGACCTGGGGATCATGACCTGAGCCGAAGGCAGAGGCTTAACCTCCTGAGCCACCCAGATGCCCATCTCCATAGTTATAAACAGAATCTTTGATTTTTTTTAAGGTTTATTTATTTATTTGAGAGAGACAGAGCCTGAGCAGTGGGACGGGCAGAGGGAGAGAATCCTCAGGCACACTCCCCACCAACCATGGAGCCCCATGTGGGGCTCGATCCCAGGCCCCTGAGATCATGACCTGCACTGATATCAAGAGTCAGCTACTTAACCAACTGAGCTACCCAGGCATCCCTATAATGACCGATTCTTTAACAGAACCAACAAGAGTTAACAGATTTCTGCCTATAATTATAAAGTAGCATGGGGGCACCTGGGTGGCTCAGTTGGTTAAGCCACTACCTTCGGCTCAGGTCACGATCCCGGAGTCTCGGGATCGAGTCCTGCATCAGGCTCCAAGCTCTGCAGGGAGTCTGCTTCTCCCTCTGACCTTTGCCCCTTTCATACTCTCTCTCACTCTCTCTCAAATAAATAAATAAATAAAATCTTAAAAAACAATAAAATAAACATATAAAGTAGCATGATTTGGAACACCATCCTACTAAGTCACAGGCAAGGACTGAATTTGGGATGTAGGGAAAAGTGGTAATCTGGCCAGAGGGGACGAGTCAGAAGCTGCCACAAGAAGACAGAAAGAGGGGAGGGTAACATCGTACCTGGGACTAGGCAGATGAGACCCCAGCTGCCTGCAAAATAGGTCCCTGCCCCAGTGTGGGCAGGCATGAATGATCAGCCTAGGGTACAGGCAAAAAAGATGGTTCCAACAGTAAGCAAGAGTCACAGTGGTGGTGGTAGTGAGGCTGTAGAGTGACAAGGCACTAGCCCACGTAACCCATGATGATCACAGCAAAAGACTGTACCAAGCAGTTTAAAAGTTAAAACTGGTGGTGCACCGGGGCACTGGGGTGGCTCAGCAGGGAGTCTGCTTCTCCCTCTGCCTCTGCCTCTCCCCGCTACTTGTGTGCTCTCTCTTTCTCTCTCATAAATAAATAAAATCTTAAAAGAAAAACTGTTAGTGTGCTAAGGAACAAAAAGTACTCAAGCGGATTGGAGCACCCAAGAGTTCCAAGAACCTAGGTGGTAGATGAAGAACCAGAGCGACTCTAAATTGGGATGCAGTGTCTCTTTGCTGGTAGGAGGGGAATCACGTATATTTCACTAATTTATTTAAACTAGTATTTATTGTCTGTTTCTGCCCAGCTAGAGTGTAAGCTCTACAAGGACTAGTGTTTTGACCTGTTCCGTTCGCTACTGTGCTCCAGCCCCACCGCCCCGCCAGGAACATGCATAGCACAGAGCAGGCACTCAAAAAATTTTTGTTGAGTTGCAAGTTTGGTCAGATTCTTACGTCCTTGTGTGTGAAGCAGAGGAGAGAGTTAGTAACAGGACAGGCCAAGTCACAAGAACAATCAGGATGGAAAATATGTCCTTGTTTTGAGCTCCAAAGGGGACATGAGGGATTCCTTCTTAATTATTCACTACCTTAATTATTTAGTGTTCATCCCAGAGGGGATGGGGAAAAATATACAACAGGGTCAGGTGTGAGCAACACACCTATCTCCATCTCATTAAGATAAATCAATTCTTGGGAATTCCCCAGAAGACAGCCGGTCTTTCCTCTGAGCTTCACGAGGTGACCCCAGACACCACACAATTTCAGGGTCATTCTGAAATTGTATTAAAAATTCCTGACATCACATCTTCTGTGACCAGGTGGAAGAGAAAAAAGGAAAGCAATTACTGCGATGCCTTGAGCTGAAAAGGGGTTAACTATGGGCCCGGAATGAAAAGAGCCTGCCTCAAGCCCCACCCAGATCCCCTGCTCTCTGGCTTGCTCGTGCTCCCTGTACTCTCATAATGGCTCCCAATGCCAAGTGGCCTCTCTTCTACATTTCTTGCCTAATCCCAAGCACTTGAATGAGGTAAATGTAGCCACGAAATGCTTCCCCCCCCCCTCCTTCTGGGCTACCCGCCTCTCACCAGCACAATAAACAGGAAATGTCTCCAGTGTTCCAACATTATCTGCCGCAGGTACTTTTCTGAATCAACAGAGAAATGCATGCACATTTCTCCCCTCTCCATTTTCTTTCCCTGAGGCAGCATTAAAGAATGCACTTATGGGAGCGCCTGGGTGGCTCAGTGGGTTAAGCATCCTACTTCTGAGTTCAGCTCCGGTCATGACCTCAGGTCCTAAGATTGAGCCCCGCAAAGGTCTCTGTGCTGGGCCTGGAGTCTGAGATTCTCTCTCTCAAATAAATAAATAAAATATTAAAAAAAAAAAAAAGAATGCAGGGACACCTGCGTGGCTCAGTCGGTTAAGTGTCTGCCCTCAGCTCAGGTCCCAATCCCAGGGATCACCTTGGGCTCCCTGCTGAGCAGGGAGTCTGCTTCTCCCTCTCCCTCTGCCTGCTGGTACCCCTGCTTGTGCTCTCCCGGTGTCAAATAAATAAATAAAATGTTGTGGTTGTTTTTTTCTAAGAATGCAGTTATTCCTAGGCAAAAAACAGGAGCCTGAAAGAATGTGCTTAGTAGCCCTTGTAGAGAAATGGACTGTCTTCAACACTGGCCTAAAATGCAGGTCTGACCCAGAAGCTGAGCTGAGACTCATGTTTACCAAAGGGTAGGGGAAAGGTAAGAATGGCATTTTCTTTGATGGTGGTTTATAATTATGAATTGTAGACTGCAAGTAGAGACATTGTAAGAAGGCCAGCTACCCCTGTTCTGGCCAAGAATGAGGACAGAAAATGACATCTGAGGGAGCGCCTGGGCACAGAGGCAGAACTGAGGGGTATGTGCATGGGAAATGGCACGCATGCTGCGGGAGGTCACAAGAGCCGGCTCTACCGCAGAGATGGTGGGCAACAGGTACCACCTGCAGGAGGAATGAAGGGCATCGGAGCCCTGTGGGTAGCCAGCCTGTGGATCTTTTTTCAAGACAAAACACAATTTTACCTAAACTAGCACCCGTGAAGTGATAGCAGGACAAACCACCTGCTCCCAAGGAATTTGGGAAGTTGAACCCAAACATGGAAAATATCCGGGTTTTCTCACGGCAGGTGGGTGAAAACAGACTTACACAGTCTCTGTTAGCCAAAGTAAAGTTGGCAGGGCCAGGGAGCTTCCCTCACACCAAAAGAGCTTGTTCTCTGAACTTTGCTAACAATGTATCAGTTGTGTTCATTCTTGTAAACCTTCCACTAGCTGGACAACCCTGGGCAAGTTAACCACCTCTCTGTGCTTTCTCTTCCTCATCTATAAAATGCAGGTGTAACACCTAATTTATACAGATGGTGTGGAAATTAGCAATGATGTGTATAAAGCACTTGGAACATCACAGATAGGATAGTAGTGACGCTACAGTTATTATGTGATAGAAAAGGTGATCAAAAGGTGATTTTGACTCATACTTCTGCCCTTGCCTTGTACCTAACCATTGCCAGTGTGTGCAGTGTTTCAAAGAAGAGAAAACACAAGGACAAGATTCAAATCATCCCCAGTCTACGACAGTGAAACACTACAGACATGGGTACAACCAAAAGTTGTAAAAGAACTTCTAAAACCTGCATCTGAAGTGCAGTTGACGGGCCGATGGTGGTGAGCAAAGAGGCAGAAAAATACCGAGGGTGGACACAGGCTCATGAGCTGCCCGTAACCAGAAGAGCAAACTTGGAAAGCACAGTGCAGAAGCTGATCATGACCCAGTATGGCTTTTCTGAAGGTGTGTAAGAAACGAGTTGGGGGCGGGGGGTGTAGATCATTGGTTGTCTAGTAACCAGGCTACTCAGTGATCCGCTATCCCTGCTTCTACCACCGAGCAGGGGGCTCCCGCAAAGACTTCCCTGATGCTTTCCGGCCTCCTCGAGCCCCACTGGACCTCCTGGCCTGTGCCCCGGTGAGCATCAGTTCCATGCTAACTCCTGCTTCTTTTCTGCAGACGCACGTGCTAACCCACAGTTATGAGCACCTTGGGAGCAGTATTTGAGGCTATACATCTTTATATTAAATGACCAACACGGGGCGCCTGGGTGCCCCGTCAGTGAAGCGTCTGCCTTCGGTTCAGGTCATGACCCCAGGGTCCTGGGATAGAGTCCCAAGTCAGGCTCCCTGCTCAGCAGAGAGTCTACTCCTGACCTCTCCCCCCACCCCTCCACCCTGCTTGTACTTGGTCTCACATGCCCTAAATAAATAAATGAATAAATAAATAAATACATGATCTTTTTTGGAAATTAAAAAATAAATAAATGACCAACAGGGGAAAAGTCCCTGGCCTTGTGTGGGAGTGCTTGGCAGCAACTGTGTTACTGTAATGAAGGGCTCAAGAGCCACGACATCCCGGTCTCATTATAAAAGCATGAACCCCAATTCTCTGGCCAGTCCTTAACATTATTCCCCTTCCTCCTCCTTTTGGGAATCCCACATTACCAAGTGTGGGGCCCACCAACAAAGGTCAACAAGTAGGTTGAGGTGATGATAAGCACACACCCAAGGTTCGTGCCATCATAGTCTTCCATCACCATTCAGAACCTAGTTCTTCAACTCGTGGATGAGAGCTTAGGAGGTTACCTACTGCAAACAGTTCGAAAGGGATAAGAAATTTGCTCCCCTCTTCTTTGTACGTGAGGAGTGGGGATTGGGGATCAAGAGTCTTTCTCCCCTGACAAGCTATAAAAATGGTAATATTACCAACTAGTAGTGAGACAGCCTACAGCATTAGTAGGTTGAACCTCAGAACGAAGTTCAGTCATAAAACCTGCACTGGCTTGCAAAAGGAAACCACCATCAGTAGTGCCTGTGAGGTCAGCTGTTCCTGACGAGCTGGAAGGGAAAGTTAAAACAGGTGGGGAAGGGGAAATATTTGAGGTCAGAAAGACTATAAACACTTTAGAGCTACTTTCAAAAAAAATGAGACAGTTGAGAGAGGAAAGAACCAAAAAATGTTTAAAAACTGTGTGTGTGTGTGTCATTCCAACTAGACTGTCAACTCCTTGAGAACAGGAACAAATTTAGCTTCTTCTAAGCATCCCCATCCCTGGGATGTGTTGAATGCCCCATAGATGGTCATGGAATGTTAAATAAGATTCCAAAGTATAGATAAGGGAAAGAGAACTTGGCAAAGATAAAAAGAGAATCTTTATGAGACCCCTAAAGAAGGAAGGTGAAAAGCAACCCCTAGCAGGAGTGGGGGTTAATGTGAGAGTGTATGTGTCCCACTTTCAATTCAGTGCTTTCATCTTTAGCCTAAATCTCCACTTTGAGAATAAAGTACTTGCCTTTTTTTTTTCTTTTTTTTGCACCTGCCAGCAGACAAAGTGGTTAAACTACCAGCTGGTCCTCTCTCTGGGGTCAGTCAGTCCCTTTTCCCAACAAAGCACTGTGGACCTGAGAACCTACCTCATCTAAACACCAGTAACAAGATACTACAGCCAGATTTCTGGCAAGTTCTACTGTGGTTCGGCAAAGCATTGAGCAGCCTTTCCTATTTGCAGAGCCAATGGGACATCTATAGCTACAACTCTGTCTTTGTTGCTAACTAAAAAGCTGCCACTGCAGACAGTTCCTACAGAATCAATAAATAGAATCTTAAAACAACTCTTTGGGGGCACCTGGGTGGCTCACTGGATTAAGTATCTGCCTTTTAGCTCAGGACATGATCTCGGGGCCCTGGGATTGAGTCCTGTATAGGGCTCCCTGCTCAGCAGGGAGTCTACTTCTCCCTCTGCCTCTGCTACTTCTCTCTGCTCCTGCTTGCTCTCCCTTTTTCTTTCTCAAATAAATAAATAAAATCTTCAAAATAAAATAACTCTTTGAGGGACGCCTGGGTGGCTCAGTTGGTTAAGCAGCTGCCTTCGGCTCAGGTCATGATCCCAGCGTCCTGGGATCGAGTCCCACATCGGGCTCCTTGCTCGGCGGTGAGCCTGCTTCTCCCTCTGCCTCTGCCTGCCTGTCTGTCTGCCTGTGCTCACTCTCTCTAACAAATAAATAAATAAAATCTTAAAAAAAAAAAATAACTCTTTGAAGTAGATATCATTTTTCCCATTTATAAATGAGAAAACTGAGGCTCGGTGATGTCCTATTCGAGATCACAGAGCTGATAAGGAGCAAGTCTGGTACCAAGACTCAGCCCCACCTTTGTTAGGAACCCATGTATTATTAGCTTCCAGGAAGCAGAGAGGGCGACCAACCATCCCAGTCCTCTCAGAACAGCGGGCTTTCCCAGGAGGCAGGGTTTCCAGTGCTAAAGCCAGGAGCATCAGGCAAATGGGGAAGACGGACAGTGACCCTGGCAGGGACTGTGTTGAGCCCATTCACTGCTGTATACCTGTGGCACATTGTGAGCTCTCAACAAATAGTTGCTGAATGAATTAAAGAATGAATGAATGATTTTGTAAGAGCCCTCAGACATGTTTAAATGCTCCAATTCCTTTATAAAAGGCCATTTAAGGCATCTTCATAGCCCCCTCTCTGCCTCATCAAACAGTAGGGGAGGATCATAGCGTCACTACGCATGAGAATTTCATTGTGAGAAAGGAAGACTGGAGAGATACCCTAACGAGCAACTGAACTTGACTTTTGCTTGTCTTTGTTGCTTTGGAGGAGGAAAATAAGTGAATGGTAAAGCTGATTCTTATTTTCAAATAAATTAAACATTCAGAAATGTTTGTTGGCTACTTTTAATAGCATGTTTCTTTCTTAAACCAGACTCCAAGCCAGCTTCCTGTCCAAGTTTTCTGTCGTGCCTTATTGTCTAGTCTGTTCAGCTATTTTAAAAAACGTTGAATATCAACAATGGCTTTCAGGCAGGCATTGTCAACCTTTGCATGAAGCAATCTTGGTTGAATAAGATCCCAGAGTTTATAGTCCCGTCCACCATGCTGCCCCGGGCTGGGCTGATAAAAAGACACATTTCTACCTTAGTTATTACGTTCCTGCTCCATAATTCATTGGCTACTCTCCTTTCCGGAAAGATCTTTATGGCAAAGTGGGCAGGACAGCAGGTAAGTGCTCTCAGGAGAAAAGCCGCCTCCTAGGGCTCCCTGGCTGGATGTGGGCTCCCAGGCAGGGTCCAGCCAGGTCCCTGGGCCCCTACAGCTTTGCTGGAGCCCTCACAGAGGGGATGCTTTTCAACATTATGCAGTGACAACAAATCAAACTACTCACCTGCTGTGTGGAGGGTTGCGGCTCTGTGAGGAGGGTTACGTTTACATGGGGCTTGGCCCACTTTGGTTTGTTTTTCCATTTGCCAGGCTTGAAGGAAAAGTGAATATGCTGATGTGAAGTTGCCTTTCTTTCCCGATACTGGTTTTTTCTCCTCCTGAGGGGTCCTCTCTAAAAGCTGCCAGCATATAATTTCCTGCTTTTGCAGAGGGCTCCTGAGCTTGGAATGGGCCTTTTTTCTCCACCCTCAGGTAAACAAGGTCCCAGCAGGAGCCAGGCAACTGACTCCAGATAACTTTTAAGATTTCTGTTACTTCAAACGAAAAATGGCATTGAGTTGCTGAACTGCTCTCTATTCCATATCAAGGTAAGTCATAGGGGACTGCATATCTGAGCATTAAAAACCTGAAAGTCCGATTTCTGGGGAAAGCTTTCTATTGTTTTGGGAATTGTCCTAGTTAATTCAGCTTGGGTGACGTGCTCATCTCCCGGGTGGCTGGCTTAGAAAAGATGAGTCTTCCCTGAATCCAAACACACTGCATGGATAGGAACTACAGGGACCGAGTTACTCTAGGCAAACAAACATGTCAATATCTAACTTGACAGAAAGAGAAAAGAAACAAGGACCCTTAGCCTGTCACCAGCTGGGCAACCTGAGCGGAAAAAGGCAAACGGGGAAGGAATGAGAGAACACCTCTGTTTACAAACTGCTTCTTTGTGAACGAAGCAACGTTCTAGAATGCAGGAAGAATATTGCCGGGAAGGGGGACAGAGCAAGACATCCCACAGTATGTTACATTGGCCACAAAGCCATCAGACTCCTGGAGTTCATTCATTCCTCCGCTGTGGTCCCTTTGTCTCAAAGCCAGGAGCCTTGACAGGGTCTCCGCGTGCATGCACTTCACTGTGGACACAGGATAAAGAGCATCAAAGGGTTCTACCATTGAAGCCCATGTCAGAGGAGCAGCCATCCAAGCTAACAACACCGAGCAATTGGGTTGGGGTCTCCGACCGACCTGTGACATAGTGGACATCTGCAGCTCCTTCCCAGTTTGAAAGGTAATTTCTAAAGCAAATTATCAATGATTTAGTTATCTCTTTGGGATTTAATACAGATTCAGTAAAGGCAAACATGCAAATTAAAGACCATGTGTGCCACAGTACAGTGCCTAATTATTTTATTCTTTAAAAAAATTATTTTGCTTGTGTAAGTCAATCCATAACTACCATTTGTGTGGTCACTGACCAAACTATGACAGCAATTTATAAGGCTATCCATATCGATGGGCACCTGGGTGGCTCAGTCAGTTAAGAGTCTGTCTTTGGCTCAGGTCATGATCCCAGGGTCCTGGAATGGAGCCCCGCATCAGGCTCCCTGCTCAGCGGGGAGTCTGCTTCTCCCAGTCTCCCTGCTCATTCTCTCTCTCTCTCTCTCTCTCTCAAATAAATAAAATCTTAACAAAAATGAGCTTTAAAAAAAAAAGAATATCTATATTGAGCTGTAAGCAAAACCAAAAAGGTAAGTAAAAGATCTAACTTTGAATGTTTCCTCTTAAACAAAGCAAGAAAAACAATATACTCCCTCCCTGGCCCCTGACTGTTTTCTCATTGGTAGAAAGCAAAATAAAACTGTCTGAAAGAAAAAGTCGATAGAGCTCTTCACTGGAATCAAATCTAGTTGCTTTGAAAGAAAAAAATGCACGACTTCAAATGAAGCATTTTCTAAACCGTGACTTACTTCTCACACAACCTATGCATCTAATGAGCAGGCTGAGAAATGGAGACGTGTGCTTGGCTCCTCCGAGTCCTCAAGCTTTTCTCCCATTACACGTGGTCTCACTGAAAGGGAAACCAAGGGCCTAAGGGAGGAAGATGGCAGAGGGGGATTAAGTTGACTAGACATAAAGGAGCAAACGCTGGGCTACATGGCTCCCTGGCTTTCCAGCTTCTTTCTTCCCTAGGTTTAGGCTCCCCATTTCCTGAGGGGTCACTGGGTGTGGAGGCTGATGGCAGGGGGTGGCTGGATTTCCATTTATATGTACTACTATCAACAGTCAAAAAGTCAAATACACTTGGTTAAAGAGACCTTCTTTGTTTTTCAAAAATAATGTTATTTTAAAAATATGTGTGAAAGGGGGCACCTGGGTGGCTCAGTGGGTTGAGGCCTCTGCCAGTAGGCTCAGGTCCTGGTCCCAGGGTCCTGGAATCGAGCCCCACATCCGGCTCTCTGCTCAGCAGGGAGCCTGCTTCCTCCTCTCTCTCTGCCTGCCTCTCTACCTACTTGTGATCTCTGTCTGTCAAATAAATAAATAAAATCTTTGGGACGCCTGGGTGGCTCAGTTGGTTAAGCAGCTGCCTTTGGCTCAGGTCATGATCCCAGCGTCCTGGGATCGAGTCCCACATCGGGCTCCTTGCTCGGCAGGGAGGCTGCTTCTCCCTCTGCCTCTGCCTGCCACTCTGTCTGCCTGTGCTCGCTCGCTCTCTCTAACGAATAAATAAATAAAATCTTTTAAATAAATAAATAAATAAAACCTTTAAAAAAAATATGTGTGAAAGATTAGCTGGGGAATTAGATCTGCTGTGAAGAAAGCAAGCCACTACAGTTAATGATGGCCAAAAAATGTGTGTTTAAAAATGGGAACATGAAGATTACTACTGTTTTGCTTTATTAATAAAGCACAGTTAAATGTATAATAAGTTTTAAAAAATACCAGCATTCACACTATTTTTCTAGCATGTCAAGTATTTTTAAAATTGAAGTACTTTATATGAGCAACAGATTTAGCAAGACTAAAATCCTCACCTGTTGTTCTTTCAGATGGGTGAGGATCTAAGTCTTGCTCTGCCACCAACTATACACTGTGTGACCTTTGGCAAAAGGCTTCTCTTCTCTGGGCTTCAGTTTCTGCCTCTATTTTGAGGCAGTCACAGCCGGATGAATTTCCTCCGGTGTTCATAGTCCATGATCCTCTTTCAATCAGCATGTAAATGGGGGGGGGGGGCATGGTGAATGGGAAGGCTTGTTTAACAGGTGCAAAAAAGAAAAAAAAATTGAGAGATGCTTGGGATAGGTGGGGTTAGAGTCAGAAGGACAAGACTATCATCAAAAGTGACAGTCTTCTGGGCCCATGCCAGCCATTTAGCTACAATGACAGGACTTCTAGAGTAAATGAAAGGGGAACAACAGCAAGAGGGACAATGCAGCAGAGGCCAAAGTTGGAGACTAGTAGAATGACAGAGAAATTTATTCCCTGTGCAGTAAGGATTGCTACACTCCAGCTTAGCCAAGAATGCTAACTTTCCTTGAACTATCAAAAACTGCTGAGGACCAACTACTGTACTAACTGATGGTTGTGGCATGTATGTAATTAACATGTGCTCAGAATTTACAAGACATTGTGTGAAACAGAAATGGAAATAAGTCCTATGCATCCTGCTTGGAATCTAAATAGATTAGACTCAAACAAGGAGGGAACTGAACACACTCTGGAAGGGGAAGCCCGCCCACTTTCTTCCTTTCTTTCTTTCTTTAAGTAATCTCTACTTTTTAAGTAATCTACTTTTTTAAAGTAATCCCGACATGGAGCTGGAATTCATGACCCCGAGATCAAGAGTTAGTCCACATGTTCTACCAACTGAACCAGCCAGGCATTCCCCACCCTCTTTCTAAAGCAGATTCCTGGGACACCTGGGTGGCTCAGTAGGTTAAGCATCCAACTCATGGTTTGGGCTCAGATAATGATCTTGGGATTATGGGATGGAGCCCAGATTCTAATTGGGCTCTGTGCTCAGCGAGGAGTCAGTTTCCCCTCTTCCCTCTCCCTCTGCCCTGTCTCTCTTTCTCTAAAATAAATAAATAAACAAACATATAAATAAACAAATATTTTAAATTAATAAATAAATAAAGCACATTCTTTGGGTTCATGGCTGGCTCAGTCAGAGAAAAAAGTGACTCTTGATCTCATGAATTTGAACCCCACAATGGGCATAGAGATTACTTAAAAAAATAATACAGCAGATTCCTGAGGCTTGGTGTTAAGTTATATAATGAGTTGTATGTAAATGGACTAGACCACCATACCAGGGAATGAGCAAAGGAAAATGAAGAAAGGTCCTGCTAGGCAAGTGAGATGTGGGCCAGGAACAGAGCAAAGAAGAGGCCAAATCAGAAGGCTGGAGAGCCTGGAGCAATGTCCCAGAGTCCACAGCAGACATGAGAACCCAAAGTGAAGGGAAAATCAGGACTCTGTAGAGACACTTACCATGGAAGTGGACCTTGCAGCTAAAGAGGCAGGAAGGAAGAGAACAACTGAGCCCAGATGAAACAATGTGGTGGACTTCAACAAGCCACTCCTGGAGGTCAGGGACTAAGTCCTCTTCTTCTCTGTCTCCTCATCAGGGCACCCCACTCTTGGCATAGAAAGCGGACAAAGCAGCAAGTAGCAAAGAGAAATCATCACCATTTGGAAGGAAAAGGATCCAGGATGTTTTAAAGGTAAAATGCTGAAAGTTTTCTTGCTATGAACAGTGAAGAGAAGTTAAATTGCTTAGGCTGCAGACAAATGCTTTAGTGCTTTAGTGCATGCTCCTCTAAGTAAAGAGCCTGTTTAAGGGCCTGGAGTCTGTGCAAGGCACAACCTCCAGGATTCAAAGTGTGGTCGGCAGACCAGCAGCAGGGGTATCCCAGGGGAGTGTGTTAGACATGCAGGACTGTAGGCCCTGCCTGATTCAGTGCGTCAGAATCTGCATTCGAACAAGAGAACAAGACCCCCAGGGGATTCCTATGCACATCAAAGTTTGAGAAGCAGTGCACTTTAAGAGCGATCACCAAACTTTTTCTGTTAAGGCCAGGTACTATTAGGCTTTTCAGGTCACATTCAATTTCTGCCACTGCTGCTGCTACCTCTTTTTTTTCTCTCCTCCTTCTCCTGCTTTCCCTCCTCCTCTTCCCTCTGCTTCCATGCAAGCCTTTAAGAATGTAAAACACATTCTTAGCTCCCAGGGACTGGTAAGATCCAGCCCACAGGCCTGGGTCCTCCGCCCCGCCCACCTGGCCCAACACAGGGCTGAGCTCTGGGAGGCCGGTGTCAGGAACAGAAAGCCTCGATCACAGAGTCAAAATCCCCAGAGTCAAGTGTGAGCTTGCCCAAGTGTCTCAATCTCACTACACCACAGTTTCCTCGTGTGTAAAATGGGGCTACTGGTCACAGAGCTGTTGAGAGGAGTAAAGAAGATAATGTATGCTAAAAACTGTAAGACTGTCATCCTGATAACCTCTGACTCAAAGAGCAAGCTGGCCCTCCAGGTGCACAGTGAGAGAGGACTAAAGCTGCCTTCGCTACCAGAATCACCAATCCTTAAGGCACCCTCCCCACGGAGGGAGGAGATGTCTTGGCCAGCCTAAGACTCCAAAAGACAAATACAAAACAAGTCTGAAGCTTGTTTCAAATCATCAGCCCATAAGATATCCAGCTACATTTTTGCTTTTATATTTGCTCTTCTGGCAAATTCCAAGTTCCTTTAAACTAGCATTCCATTTGGATTCACCTACATCCAACTAATTCAACTTGGCCTCAAGTCCTCATGATCCTGTAGACCACAGAATGTTCTGTGTCATTTTTTAGGATTCACCATTATCCTTTTCACTTGCACCAGAAGCTTTATATACATTAAAGCATTATCTTCATAACAACCCTGTTAAGTAGCTACTATTACTTATAGTATTTTACAGATGAGGAAACACATTCAAAGAGGTAACTCGCCCAAGGTCACACCGCTATCTCAAAGCTGAGATTCAAACGCTGCAGTCTGATTCCAAAGCCCGTGCTCTTCACTAGGAAGGCATACAACAAAAGAAGATGGATTTTAAGACACAGAGTACTGAAAATATGGAAGTGGGGTTGAGGGCAGTTTTTCAGGGTCACGATACCCTCTGTGCGGACTGCGAGGGGTCAGAGGGCTGTCTAGCATTTCTGAGATACAATGTGCAGAGGCAAAAAAAAGCAGGATGTATTTCTAAAAAGGAAAAGATGCACATAGAAGGCATCTCACCTTTCTGCACATGTGGCACAAACTTCTCAAGCCCCTGATGAGGGACTCGCTTTGTACCGCATCTGCGTCCCTAAAGCTGAGAATAAGAACGGGCCACTGTGGAGAATAGAGTCAATGCACACAAGACCCTGTGAGCCATACCACCCTCTCTCTGTGGTTGGTCAAGGTTACTATTTGCCTTTTTGACATGCTATCAATTATGCTGCCGACAGAGATACTGGACCTTTAGTTTTCTTATAAAATAAGAAACTGAGTTTAATTAAACCATCAGTAACTTGGACCTAATTATTTCAGACAGTAATTAATTAATGTTTCATGAGTACCTAATGTAATTAAGGTTCCTTTAATAAGACCTTCTGTGACATTAAAATATATGACCTTTATCTTCCTTATCTACCATATTCTGACAACTAAGATTTGTCATTTTCACTGAAAGGTATAGTTTGATTAAATAGAACAGACCATAAAATTAATCTGGCAAATTATACTTGTTTGTTTCTTTTTTCCTCCCCCTCAAACCCTAATAAGTTAAGTCTTTTAATTAGCAGCACAGATACAAGCGTTCATGCTACCATTTTACTTTTAATTTGCCAAAGTGTTTCTTTTGTACATGAATTTTTGTGACCAAAGCAGATAACAACTATCCTTTATTAATCATGGTGAAGGGTTCAATCTTTAAGATATGAAAAATAATGAGCTGTTCTTTACTTTAACAATGACCAGTGATTGTTTTAAGATGTCCTGCCGTTAATAAAAGAGTTTAAATTTGTAGTACTAATAAGCCATTCTAAATATGAAAATCCCTACTGGCATTGCAAACAAACATAAACTGCCCCCTAAAATCTAAGGTGATTCAAAGATGCACCTAACCTTCTTTCTTGGAATTCAAAAGATTTGCATGACCCTATGACCAAGATTCAAAAGGTCCCAATGACCTCCCCAAAAGCCGCATATATGCAAGACCTAACTGGGAGAGGGGAAGTTAGTCCCAAACGGGCTAAGTATATAATTTCCTAAGAAGTTATCTTGCTCAATGAAAGTGGGGAAAAGAAGGCTAAGAGAAATAAAATTTAACTGGGAACGCTTATATTCTCATCTCATTTTCAAGGCCTGTGAAGACTGGATTCCCTTCCATTCTAGCAACAAGGACAACAGATTGTTGCCTCTTCTGAAACACAAGATATGCCTCCACCTTCAAAGAAAAGAGCCAAAGTTGGGAAAAACTTCTTCCCTGAGGCCCTGGCTGCCTGGATGCAAAGTCATGGACATAAAGGAGGGAGTGGGGGTAAAGGGTGAGACTCCACAGAGGCCTGCAGACAGTCCGGGTGGATACACCTTTCCTAAGTCTGCGAGTGAGAATTCTGAACACATAGGATAAAGGCCATCACTGGTCTAGACCACTGCTGTCCAACAGAACTTTCTGCAATGATGGAAACATTCTGTATCTGCTCTGATCAATATGGTAACCATGTGGCTGTGGAACATTTGAAATGTGGCTAATGCAACTGATGAGCAGAGATTTCAATTTTATTTAATTTGAAGTAATCGAAATTGAAATAGCCACTTGTGACTAGTAGCTACCTTACTGGATGGGGCAGTTTAAGACAGTCTTCCCTCCCAGTCCCACTTCACTCACAGAAGAGGAGCAGACTCAGAGCAGACAGCCATCCTAGTGGGCAGCCTCCTTTGCTGGGCACTGCCATATCTGGGGACCAGTCCACAAAGCCCCAGTTACTCCCCTGAGTATGAGGCCAGACTTACTGCCTCACTCGGACACTGCTTCCTGTTCATACTAATTATCTCCTTCCACAGCAGCTCAGGGATAATGTCCCTGTGGAATCACTTGACCACATGCTACCACTGCCGTTTCTCACTGGTCCAACAACTGAAAAACTACTATGCCATGTGAGATAGAAAAGGAAAAGCAGAGAAACAGGAACTCTTATAGGCCATTTTCCTGCGGAGAAAAAAAATATAAGGGGAGAAAGGATGGCATTTTGGAACACAGGGCCAAGATTCTAGAGGGTTTTCTGCTGCGTTAGGTGGCTTTGAGGTCAGACCGACCTAAAATAGAATTCAAATACCTCCACTTCATACTGTATGATCCCAAGCAAGTCATTCCACTCTCTGAGCTGTCCTGGCCTCCTCTGCAAAAAAGGGAATAGCACTGGCCTTGCAGAATGGCTGTGAAGATTCAAGAAGGTAATGTAGAAATAAATGCTTTAGAAAACCCTAAAGCATTACATCAGTATTATACATTATTATTCCATTGTTAACCGGTTTAACACTATGCCCAGTGTCACATATGAAAACAGTTCCTTTTGCCTTTTTCGCAGATACCAGATTGAAACCTAGAATGATGAGGTGAGCACTGGAGAATCTTGGCCCTGATGGGACTGCTGGGCTGACAGGTGCCTCAGGACAGCCCTCTGGGCTTTTATTTCACAGTCAAACTAGTCTAAGAATCAGGGAGCAATGGGCAACTTAGGAACTCCACTTACCCAAGCAAGAAGACTATAGAAAAATCAGAGTAAAACCCAGGGGAAAAAAAAAAGTATATATATATATATACACACACACACATACACACTTTCATATTTATATGAAATCTATTTTATATACTTCACATTATAATAAATATAATGAATAATACATATAAATGTATACTTATATTAACCGTCTCACTGAGTGAATGGTATTCCTAACAAATTCAGCTAAATGAGCTCAGTAGGTTAAAGCCTCTGCCTTCAGCTCAGGTCATGATCTCAGGGTCCTGGGATCAGAGCCCCGGCATCTGGCTCCTTACTCAATGGGGAACCTGCTTCTCCTTCTCCCTCTGCCTGTCACTCGGCCTAGTTGTGCGCTTGCTTGCATGCGCGCTCGCGCTCTCTCTCTCTCACACTGCCAAATAAATAAATAAATCTTTTTAAAAAAATCAATCCTTCTGAGGGCACCTGGCTGGCTCAGTCAATAGAGCCTGTGACTCTTGATCTCAGGGTTGTGAGTCTGAGCCCCACATTGGGTAGAGAGATTACTTAAAAATAAAATCTTTAAGGATACATGGGTGGCTCAGTGGGTTAAGCTAAGTCTGCCTTCAGCCCAGGTCATGATCCCAGGGTCCTAGGATCAAGTTTGGCTTCCGCATGGGCTCCCTGCTCAGCGGGGAGTCTGCTTCTCCCTCTGCCTGCTGCTCTCCTTGCTTGTGCTCTCTCCCTTTCACTCTCTCTCTGACAAATAAATAAAATCTTTTAAAAAATGTTTAAAAAATAAAAATAAAATAAAATCTTTAAATAAAAGTGAATATATAGAAACCAATCTGTCTCTACACTTAAGATCTAGGCACCTTACTGAATGTAAACTATACCTTGGTAATTTTTTAAAAATTCAATTAATAAATTTTTAAAAGGATGAGCACACATATCTGTGAAGTAGCATAAATATCCATTTAATGAAAGCGACTGACTCAAGGCCACACAACTAGCTATCTTTTGTAAGAGACAGTATTGGAATTCTAATCTCTGCATTCCCAATCCAGTCTGCATTCTAATTTTCCAGGACACTTCAACCACTGCCTGAGGAAGACACTTTAGGTTAGGACAGCAAAGAGCAAACTTATGTTCTCAGTATCAACAACAAAATAGACTTTTCACAAATCGGTATCAGGGGCAATTCTTAGAGGGCAGTGCCCACTTGCCCAGAAGTGCACTGGGGCCCCCACACTGGACACACTACTAGCCTTCTCTCAGTTTCTCCCTCCTGAGTGTGTTCCTGAAATTCCCTGACAGCATCTTCTCCCTTCTCCCTCCCTCCACCCTTCTTCTCCTTCCCCACATCTGCACCCTGCTTCTGGGGACCACACTGAGGTCAAGCACATATCTCCGAGGGAGAGTTGGGGTCTCCTAGGCATTAGCTCATTCAAACCCCTAAGGGTTATGGCAGTAGGGTGCAGACATTAAAGAAAAAAAAAAAACAGAGCTTTAAGAAATGAACCGTAAATTTTCCTGCAACTCAGCTGCCAGCCCAAAAAATATTGTGCAGCCAAGATGTTTTAAACTCTCTGTAGGTTATCCTCAGAAGGTGGAATTACATAGTGAAAAACAGAAAGTTTAAAAAAGGAACAAGAAATGTAAAAACATAACAGAGGAGGAAATCTGGTAATGACTGATGATTTTTATTATGGCTGATTGAATTTCTATGGGAAACTGTGTTATCGAGAATGATTAAAAAAATAGTTGCAGGGTGAGGCTTATGTGCCCTAATGCCCTGATATGAAATACAAAGAAAATATTACCAACATAGAGAAGAACTATATTTAGACTTGTTAAGTGATCCTTTTCTCATTAATTCCTGAAATTGGGTAATACCTTTGCCCTCTCAGTGGATTATCTGGATATACAAATAGTTATTTTGCTTACCTCTTCCTTTAAAAGTCTCTTCATTTTAAGAATGTGGGAGCAAGGCAATGATGGAAAACTGGCCATCTTAACATAAAAATAAGATAAATATGGATGTTAAAAAATGGACTTAGGTGTTCAAATTAAAAAAACCCATTGCTAATAGCTGCAATGGAATATTTCATTACACACACAAATCGGGCATCACTTTAATCAAATTGAATTTAGATTATAGACTTTCATGTAAAACCTAATTTACTTTGAATTCCCCGGTCACGACTTGTGCTCGCCTTACAGGACAAGGTTAAAGAGATTACATCTGGGTTCATGTCAGCAGCATCTGCTGGTTAGTCCTCTGCATGCTGATTTAATGAGAGGTTATGCACAGTCTGTCGGAAGGACTTCCATTCTAGGCTGGTGCTTGAGAGAAATCTTCATTTCCATTGCGACCACTAAAGGGGCTTTCAGAACCAGGAAACCAAAGCCTCACTAGCCTCTGATGTGTAAAACAGTCTGATATTTGTCACCACTTAGCTAAACTTAGAAGCAGAAATTACAGCTAGACCTTTTCTTATCTTTTTTTTTGCAGTTCATAAAGGAAAAAAATGTTACCCTGAAATGTAGCATTTTAGAAAACTGATTTATGCATATTTTGCCTAAAATGAGTCATCTTGAGGAGGTATGTTTCTAAGGAACACAATGCTATACATGATTGTATAAATGATATGCATATTATAGAAGGAAAAATGCCTTAAACTCTGCTTATCCTTAATGAACAGAGGAGGGGAAGACAGAAATCATTCATCCTGAAAATTCTAATACAAATTTTTAAATAGTAAGTTCATTAAAACATTTTCTATTTCAATTCACAAGTTCTTCAGAGAAAAGCTTAAAGATGTTCCTGTAATTATTGTAACAGGAAGGGGTTTGAGCCATTAAAATAATCTTTGGCAATTCAGTGTGATTCCCCTTATTTACGCAGCACTCTTCCGAGTGTGCCCAAGTTCCCTTTTGCCTTCGCTGAAATGGTCACTTCTAAGTACCCTGTCACAAAGAGGTTTAAATTCCAAAATCAATCAAGTCATTTTGCCAAGGAAGCATTTTCAATCGAGTAATCTGTAATCATATAGATGCCTTATGATAATTATCGTCTTCTCGAGCATATATTTGTGACCAGGGGTGTTTAAAAAGAGGGGGGAGGGGTGGGTATGGCTCTCGGTATTTCATTAGGAGGAGACTGAGAAATCCCAAGCATTTTCTTTTTATATTAAATCCCACTTTTGCGTATGCCCTACTCACATACCATTGTGCAAACCTAACAACTGGACATAGCTCTTGACAAATCACAGTTTAAATATTCATTTTGAGTATGCATAAAAATTATAATAAGAAGATGGGCAATTTTCTCAACAGGCCTATCATAATCATGAGAACTGATTATTCGTGGTAGGGGATACAGGATGAACAGGTGTTTGGGCTCAAGAGAATACATTAATTTCTCCAGTTGCAACAACTGGGATCTCGACTACAGACGACACAAGTTTTTCCACTGCATGCGTATGCGGGGCTGAACTGGCGTTTTGTGCAGCAGCTACACCCGTGGGTTTGCTTCTGCTTCCAAACGTGGCAACCACGGCTTATTTGCTATTCAGTCATCAGTGAGTGCTCCACAGACATCTCGCTCACCCAGGGTGATCACCAGACTGCCAGCGCCAAAGTAAAGGCTTTCACCCTCCCTCCTGGCAGCTGACACAAGCCCACAACGGCTGGGCTGGAGGGAAATCTGAAAGAAAATGGCCTCAGCCGCGAGGAATGTGAAGGATTAGGATGTTTAATGACTTAGAAGTTGAGTGATATTGACAATTCTCCCCGTGTTTAATCAAACATTTAAGACAAGTTGAAGAGTCAGAGAGTAGTTTGAGGACAATAAAAGCAAACAAACTGTCTTGTCCAGGCAAGTCAATTTCTGCTAAAGCGACAGCATTTCTGAAAAGAAGTTTCCCCGTTTCTCCTGCCCCACAGCCACAGCACTGAGTCGACTCAGTGGCCCATCTGACAGCCATATGCTCAAATTTGCACATCGGTCCGAGCTGGTGTCTTCCCCAGTTTCGACCATGAATGAAATTAAAGTATGAATGAAGTAATAAAACTGTATTATTATCTCTTGGTTCTTTTGTGCCTGTGAAGGCAGGCTTATTTAGATTTCTAAAATGTATCCTGTGTGATTCTCCTTGTACGTCTCAGGATGCTCACAGGACAAACATAGTTAATAAAATCCAGTTGCATAATATGTTAGGAAAACAAGGGTGAAAGATTTGTCCTGGATGAGGCAGAAGCCTCGTCTCTCTAGTCATCCTGCAGATCCACTGCTTGTTGAAGTTCTGTCCATTAGGGAAACTGCAGGACACAAAAACTAGAAACTTTTTCTTTCAAAGAGGGCTTCCTCAAAGGTCTTAGTGGTGAGTGGGGCAGGTAAAACCCGGGAGAGCAAACTAGAATTTGCATGTCAATAGAGGGGTTTAACATACATTAACACATTGGTGGGTAACGAACCATTGTTTCTGTGTTAATGAAGACATTTTCCGAATGATAGGTATGCATTTTTGCATTCCTCTCACATCTAAAGTTTTGCAGAAAATTTGCCTGGGTGGGGGAGAAAACAGTGATTTCCCTGGGTAAAGAATCATAAGTTACCATCAAGGCGCCCAAGGCAGAATAAATAAAGCAGCACATTAATAAGTAAAGATCTCTAGATTAACGCGGCACTTTAATAACTGGAACGTCACTCTAAATCAATCAGAATTAGACAAAAACTATTTTCTTCTCCTGTGGCATGAAATGCTGGCTGTAAATGTTAAGGGAGTTTGTCCTTCTCAGCAGAAGACTGTAGATTCAAACATGAATCCTGACTTTTAACAAGTTAGTAATGTGACTGCCTTGAAGACACCATCGCATGCTGTAACTTGGCTTCCTGGCAGGGTGTATGGGGTTGGGAGAAATGGGGATGAAGGGTCAGTAAAGAAACTCATAAGTGAACATCTCCTAGAGCCTTGAGCTTGTACTCCAGAAACGCTAGTCTCCCGAAGGCCGCATTCAACCCTTTCCTGAAGTATCACCCTAAAAACCCTTTTGAGTCAAGTGACAACTTCCTAGAATCAGAAATATTGTGGCATCTCTTCTCTGGACTCATGTCCCCACTTAACACAAAAAATCCTTGCAGAGACAAGCTGCCCCTTCTCTGTTCAAGCCTAGTAATAGAGAAGGACTGGATTCCAAGAGGCGAGCAGTGTGTCCCCTCAAAAGTCATCCAGAAGACTTGGAAGTTGACTTTCTGAATGCCTTGGCCTATGCTCTCTTCTCCCCTCAGGACATGCTTCTCCATTCCCCTTACCACTCAGCTCTTCAGGTCCAGGCTTTGTGCTGGGAAACGGGTGGCACTTTGTGGTTGAGATTTTCCTGTAGGTCTCCTGCTTGCAGCTAGGCCCCTCATATTTCTTCCCCTCCTTCCTCAAATCTGAATAAGCATCTGTTCTCTGCAGTGTGCACAGCATGGCACCAAGGACACAGACAGGCCACACCCTCAGGAGGCTCACATTCCCTTGTGGGGGTGGGGAGCTGACGAATGTAAACCAGGCAAGGGCATCACCCATGGTCAGGGTGGTCCCCATGGTCAGAGCTCTCACTGAGGTCAACACAGAATGCTCTACTGGCACAAAAAAAAAAAGGGCGGGGGGAGCCACTAATACCAGGAAGAGGGAATGCAGCACAATCTGGGGGGCGGGGGTGTAATGTACTGCTTTGAGGTAGCTCTCATGTTCTCTCCCCCAAAGTTTAAAGACCTCTGAATTATATAGTGGTGAAAAGGGGGAGTATTCACTCAGCGCGGTAGGTGGGGACAAGGACTCGATGGAGTGAAACAGGTAGAAGGGCATTCACCCACCTGCCCCCAAAGCCGGAAAGTGTCAACACGATGGCTGGGGCTTACCAAAGAAACTGACTCTTGCCAAACCAGAAGACAGAGTGTCTGTCTCTTTTGTTTAGACCCTCTGTATAGTGCTTAACACAGTCTTTCTTACTTTACAATGGTATCCAAACGGTGGATGCTTTGCAGTGGAATCCCTTTGCCTCCCACCCAAACCAAAGCTTCTACGGAGTCTTGAGAATGAAAGAACCAGGCAGGGGTGCTGCTTATGAAGACCCGGAGCAAAGGCATCCCCGAAGGCCACTCCCAAGTCATCTGCAGCCTCTACACACCGCACAGAAGAAGCACAGTCTCCCCAGTAGACTGGGAGACCCACAAAACAGCAACCATAGCTTTCTCACGTGCGTATTTCCAGAAACGACCACACTGCTGGTAAACGGTGTGAACGGCATTGGACTGAAAAGGAATGCAAGGGAAGGAGAAGGAACTGGCGTGTGCCAGAGGGATGTGGGACATGCCAGCGGAGACGAGAAGGGTAAGTGACTCGTAGATGTGATGGCCTAAAGGAATAAAACAGTTGGGAGGCCAAATGAATAATGCTTATCCCAAGTAACTTGAAACGGTGTGTGGAGAGAGAAAAGCAAGCAAGCAATTAGGAAACTCTATAATTAAAGCAATGTGACATACAGGTTACACACAGAATCCACTATACCCAGAACCATGCCAGGGGATGAGGGATGGCCGTCTGGATGGAGGAGTTCAAGCTAGAACTGAAACTGAAAGGTCTGGTCACATAACCAGGAGGGAAGAAGGGAGAGGCAGGCTGAGATCAAATCGCGAAGACCCTCACATGTCACATTTGAGAGTCTAGCTTTATTCTACACTAAATAGATAGCCCCTGAATAACTCAGAACAGGTAAGAGGGTTAAATTGGATATTAGAAAGAAGTAGAATTAAGAAGCTCTTTTAAGGGGCACCTGGGTGGCTCAGTGGGTTAAAGCCTCTGCCTTCGGCTCAGGTCATGATCTCAGGGTCCTGGAATCTAACCCTGCATCAGGCTCTCTGCTCAGCAGGGAGCCTGCTTCCTCCTCTCCCCCCCCCCCCCCCGCCTGCCTCTCTGCCTACTTGTGATCTCTGTCTGTCAAATAAATAAATAAAATCTTAAAAAAGAAAAAAAAAAGAAAGAAGCTCTTTTAAGAGCCTGGGTGGCTCAGTGGGTTAAAGCCTCCCCCTTCAGCTCAGGTCATGATCTCAGGGTCCTGGGATCGAGCTTGCATGGGGCTCTCTGCTCAGCAGGGAGCCTGCTTCCCTCTCTCTCTGCCTGACTCTCTGCCTCCTTGTGATCTCTCTCTGTCAAATAAATAAGTAAAATCTTTTTAAAATAATTTTTTAAAGAAGCTCTTTTAATACACCAGTAAAGCGGTGGTAAAAGCAGGGGCTTTGGGTTCAAAAAGGAGACAGTGCATTTAAGAGCTATAAATTGAATGAGCAGAGCTGGCAGGGTTTAATAGCCCACTCTCTGGTTATTTTTGGTTTTTCCAGCAGAAAGCCAAGTGACATTTCTACCTGGATCTCCACATGAGCAACAACCAGACACTTTGTGAACTGTAGCACTTAGAGGGAAGGAGGGATGGAAGACGGGAGGGTTGGAGGGCAAACTAAGTCCTTCTCCTCACTGAACCCCAGTCAGCCTGGCCTGGAAGCATGAGCAGGACTTATCAGCCTGTCTTTCCAAGTCTACATTTCCCAAGTCCCTCATTTTCATCCCCTCTTGGCTCATTAGTTACCTGCTATACAATCTAGAGGCTGAGGCTTTTCTTCCTTAGGGCTTCCAACTTGGACATGATGTTACACTTGTTACTAACTTAGTAGCTACAGTGGCAAAATGCTAAAAGGTTCAACCATTCTTATAATTTCCTTAATATTGTCCCTCTCTAAGGAAGGGGCACATAACTTCACCTTATAAAACTAAGGATGTCAGTAGAGTGAGTCCTCAATTAAGTATGATAAACTTGATGACCAACCACATCAACCTGCCTACCCCAGCAGTTGGTAAGAAAACTTCTTTAAGAAAACCACATCTGGGGGCGCCTGGGTGGCTCAGTGGATTAAGCCACTGCCTTCAGCTCAGGTCATGATCTCAGGGTCCTGGGATTGAGCCTGCATGGGGCTCTCTGCTCAGCAGGGAGCCTGCTACCTCCTCTCTCTGCCTGCTTCTCTGCCTACTTGTGATCTCTGTCAAATAAATAAATAAAAATCTTAAAAAAAAAAAAAAAAGAAAACCACATCTGGAGTCTACTGGAGACTTCTGATAATGCAATGGCACCAAAGGCAATGGAAGGGGGGCACTGCCAGAATTTGATACAGGAGCTGACCTGACCAATCTGAAAGACATTAGCAGTCCCCATCAAAACCATTTTCTTGGGGCACCTGGGTGGCTCAGTGGGTTAAGTCTCTGCCTTCGGCTTGGGTCATGATCTCAGGGTCCTGGGACTGAGCCCGCATGGGGGCTCTCTGCTCAGCGGGGAGCCTGCTTCCCCCTCTCTCTCTGCCTGCCTCTCTGCCTACTTCTGATCTCTGTCAAATAAATAAAATCTTAAAAAAAAAAACATTTTCTTCCCACTTTTGCTTTTCAGAAAGAAGAGTTTCCTTTATCACATTCTAAGTGTTGCTCACTTGGGGACATACACCTACATTATTGAGTTCTTACAAGAATTAAATGAGATTCTATGTAAATAAAGCTTAAAACACAGTAGACACGCCATAATAATAGCTATCATTACTATCATCAGCATCAATTAATTTGACCTAGCAGGCAGCCAATAAATACTGACTGATTTTTTATAAAGTTTTCCCTTTTGATTAAAAGGATGTTAACATACGTCATTATATGGGTTTCAGGTGCACGATACAGTGATTGGACAATTCCATACATTGCTCACTGCTTGCCACAAGTGTGCTCTTTAATCCCCATCACCTAGTCCACCCAAATGGACGACTGACTGATTTTCCTTAAAGTGAGAAGATCCTACAAAAAGATGCAGATGACTTTGGCAGTTTCGAACTTTTCTAAACGCATAAATCCTGAGCACTTGTTTAGTTTTCCCATTTACAAAGTCCTTTTTCATATTTTCTTTCTTTTAAATTGTAAACTGCTCTCAATCCCAGCGCACCCAACCGCCCTCAGCCTGCCCTAGTTTTTTCCATAGCATCTATCAGCTTCTCGTATACCACATATTTAACTTCCTCATATTTAACTCTTCATTGCCTGTCTCCCACCACACACACATACCAATAGAATGTAAGCTCCCAGAGAGCAGAGAGTTTTGTTTTGTTCCCTGAGGTGTTCCAAGTGCCTAGAAGAGTGTCTGGCATACAGTAGTAACACTCACAGAGTGAAACAATGAATGAATGAATGAAGGCTCTACAGCTAATTGATTAGTGGGAGCACACAATTAGGCTCAAAGATTGCTTACTCTGGAGAAAAATGTTAAAGCTGGGTTGATTGCAGGGGAGTACAAATTAAAAAAAAAAACTATAGGGAGGTGGGGGGGTTGGTGTGGGAAGTGAAAGTGGGAGGGAATTCCTCCCCCCACTGGCATGAGCCCAAATGCCTGCAGGAATCTCTACTTTGGAATGCAGCTTCATTGAAACATTAAAAAAAAATTCTTGGGGCACCTGGGTGGCTCAGTCATTCAGCGGCTGCCTTAGGATCAGGTCATGATCCCAGGGTCCTGGGATTGATATCCACATCAGGCTCCCTGCTCCACCAGAAGCCTGCTTCTCCCTCTCCCACTCTCCCTGCCTGTGTTGTCTCTCTCGCTGTGTCTCTCTCTGTCAAATAAATAAATAAAATCTTTAAAAAATATACAGACAGTTTATTTTTTTGTTCCTATTTTTTCTTAAGATTTTATTTATTTGACAGAGAGATAGAGCACTGAGAGAGCACAAGAAACCTCAAGCAGGGGAGCCTCAGAGGGAGCAGCAAAGGGAGCACAAGGAGCATAAGCAGGAGGAGCACAAGCAGAGGAGCAGCAGAGGGAGAGAGGGAGAAGCAGACTTCCCACTGAGCAGGGAGTCTGATCTGGGACTGGATCCCAGGGACTGAATCCCAGGACCTGAGCCACCCAGGCGCCCCACATGGACAGTTTTTTAGAGTTAACAAACAGATTTTCTCCATTACATCACTTGATTAGCATAACCCTCAGAGAAGGCAATGCTCATCCTCTCACAGGACAGCTCCCAGAAGGGGAGTGCCAGGCCTCAGCTGACACTGTGGGCACAATGCTACACCAAGGGCTCAGACCATCTCTGGCTTTTGGGGGCAGTACCTCACAGCATCTCCACGTTGCCTCTCTTGCGCACTCGTATTTACCAAGGTATTTGGGTTTTGATGAATATCTCGGGAAAAAAAATTGAAAAAAGTCTAAATTTCTCCACTACCACGAATAACTGATTTTGAACCTTACCATAACGATTACTCTCCTGTTCAGAAATTGTCGATACACTGTGTGCAAATCCTACCCGAGGCTGGCCGAGTGGGAACGACTTTGCTAGAGCCCCGATGCACAGAGAATAGAGCCCAAGTCCTCAGTTTGGCCTTCCATGTCCTCCACAGTTTAGCCCCAACTCCCACCTCGCACGGAGGCACCTTTTGGCTCCTAGCCACATTGCTCTTCCCAGTTCCCCAGCGGGCCTTACACTGTTCTACCCAGGAGCCTGCGTGCTAGCTGCTGCTTCATCAGGGATCCTTGACATCTGCGCCTTTCAAGGCATGGCTTATAATTCAAAGCCCATCCCCTCCAAGAGTCCTTTCCAAAACAGCCCAGACAAAATGGCTTGCTGCCTCTCTCCCTCTACTCCTACAGCACCTGATACCTTTGGGAATGCCCTCAGGAGAGGCTGCCTTTTGTTTTGGTTGTTCTTCTAACAGACTGAGCTCCTGAAGAGCAGCTTCTGTCTCTCCCACACTGTCCAAGGCAAAGTAACTGATTTTTTTTTAATATTTCCTTTATTTATTTGAGAGAGAGACAGTGAGAGAGAGCATGAGTGAGGAGAAGGTCAGAGGGAGAAGCAGACTCCCCGTGGAGCTGGGAGCCTGATGCGGGACTCGATCCTGGGACTCTAGGATCATGACCTGAGCTGAAGGCAGTCGTTTAACCAACTGAGCCACCCAGGTGTCCCAGTAACTGATTTTTTAAATGAGCATTGAACAAAACTAGCATCAGCGGAGCTTCTTGACTTAATAGAACTGTAAATGGCTGAGCAATCAATTATTTCCTTTCCTACCAACATGAAAGTTTATGATGTCAGGTAATACACCTAATCTCTACATGAACCTTGAGTATAGCTCCTCAAAAGTAAGGACTAACTTACTAAAATGAGGACAAAAGGCAACCACAAAGCCTGTTAAAATGGGGTCTGCTTTCTCATTTACAGAGTTCTTCCTGGAGGCCACCCACTATAACCACCTCTTTTCAGAGAATATCATTTATTTTTAAAACTTAATTGAAATCCCAAAATCAAATGGAAATTATGTCAGGTGAAAGATATAAAAGCTCTAACTAGACAGACTGAAGGAGAACTCAGGTTATCTGGGCTGAGGGTCACCAAGAGAAAGGAGGGAACCAAAGATCACAATGAACCAAGAAATGAACAAACTAACAAAACAGATAGATCACCTACATTTTATAGTTGGAGAAACTGAGACCCAGGGTCAGGAAGTGATTTCCCCTAAGGTCATGCTTGGGCTGGTAAGAAACAATTTAACAACCAAAATGCCCTACCAGTGTGCTTGGTACTCATACCAGGAGTTTTCACATGCATTATCATAACTGCTGCAACTCATGGTGGGGGGCGGGGAAGGGGGTGTTAAACTCAGCAGCCAGAAGGAGATTTCTGATCCACAAATCTAACCATGTCACTCCCTGCCAAAAACTCTTCAAAGAGACTTAGCGACTTCAGGGATGGCTTGGAGAAGTCCGTCCTCTGGAGAGGCATCTATGAAAATAGTCAAAATTAGCAAAAACAATCATTCAAAGACTCTGAAGACTGATCAAAGGCTTACAACAAACTGAGAAGCATTTGTTCAATGTGATTCTCTACCACGGGAGGCCATAGCATTCAAGCTAAGGGATGCCACACACACACACACACACACACACACACACACACAGCGTGAGCTCTAGAGATTTGAAAACTGAGAATCATATGATTTACATGACATATTAAGTAGAACTTGAACTCCAAATATCCTCACTCCAATTTAATCAGGGCCTGCTCCTAACTCTCAACACTAATGTAAAGTTGGAGGAGAGAAATGCCTGAGCCTGTGGGGATTACTGTGGACACTCTTCCTAGTTCTTGTCTCCAGTTTTTTTTTTTTTAATCTCCAAGATTTTTTAAAAACATTTTATTTATTTATTTGACAGACAGACATCACAAGTAGACAGAGAGGCAGGCAGAGAGAGGGGGGGAAGCAGGCTCCCTGCTGAGCAGAGAGCCCGATGTGGGGCTCGATCCCAGGACCCTGAGATCATGACCTGAGCCGAAGGCAGGCTCCTAACTGACTGAGCCACCCAGGCGCCCCTTGTCTCCAGTTTTGACATCCCTGCCGTTATCAGCACAGTGTGAACACCTCTCCTCTACATTCCCCAAGACTACACTTACATCCATCTGTAGGGCTGGAACTTTGAGGGCAGACTCAGGACAACAGCACCAGGTTTAAGAAATTCTAATGCAGACTAGTGTCCACTGTTCTATTCATTCTGAGACCCAAAACATCAGGGACACCAATTATACCATAGGACTCCACCGCACAAATTAGAAAAAGGCACCTCCTTGGTTGGATGCAAGAAGCTGCTTAGGTTGGGGCGCCTGGGTGGCTCAGTGGGTTGAGGCCTCTGCCTTCGGCTCAGGTCCTAGTCCCAGGGTCCTGGGATCGAGCCCCACATCGGGCTCTCTGCTCAGCAGGGAGCCTGCTTCCCCCTCTCTCTATGCCTGCCTCTCTGCCTACTTGTGATCTCTGTCTGTCAAATAAATAAATAAAATCTTTAAAAAAAAAAAGAAGAAGCACTGCTTGGTGAGCACAGAATGCCTTTGTAACGAAGGAAGGAACTTCTTCCTGCCCACACATACAGGCCTATGCCAAGGCACACAGTTCAGCAAAGGGAACATGGAACATACAGCCATATGAGCCCCCTACCCCTTCCCCACCACCTCCATGGATAAAATCAGTCAGATGGCCAGGGTACCCGATGCACACAGGTGTGGGAGGAAATATTAGCAGGAAACTCATGGCCAATCAGTGTTTTATTCCTGAATATGTCTTCATGTCACATGCTTTCTTAGCCTCCCAAGCAATGCCAGCCCTGCCTCCTGGATGACCAGCTACTTCTTCCTGAGCTGAGAATTCCTTGAGGGCAGGATCCAGATGTTATATGGCACTATGAAACACCATGTCAGGGGCACCTGGGTGGCTCAGTTGGTTAAGCAACTGCCTTTAGCTCAAGTCATGATCCTGGAGTCCCAGGATCCAGTCCAGCATCGGGCTCCTTGCCTAGGAGGGAGCCTACTTCTGCCTCTGACCCTACCCCCTCTCAAGCTGTCTCTCTCATTCTCTTTCAAATAAATAAATAAAATCTTAAAAAAAAAAAAGAAAGCCCATATCAGTGTCTACCATGGATGGGCCCAATCACCTCCAACTGTCATACACTGGTGAAGTGCCTCCAGTGTACCTGGCCCTGGGCTAGTGCTGAAGAAACCAGAAAGGAAGACGCTCCCTGCCCTCAAGGGACTTGTGGTGACAGCTGAGATGGAAACAGAAACAGATGGTGATTAAACAACATGGCACATGGGTGGTCTGGGAACATCATAGGAAGGCACCAAACCCAGCCTGGAGTGTTGGGACTGGAAGAGAATCAGGAAAGATGTTATGGAAAATGGGACTGGAGCTGAATCTTGAAGAATGAGTAGCATCTAGTCATATAATGGAAGGAGGAGAGGAGGTTGGTTAGGAAAGGAGCTCCAAGTAGAGCCAGCGAATGTGTAAAGATAGAGGCAAAGAGCAGAACTTGATCAAGAACACTGGGAAGCAATTCCTCAGAGTGCATTAGAGGCAAGGTGAGGTGGGACAAAAAAGTTGAGGCTAAAGAGATAAGAAAGGGGAAGGCATGTGATCCCTGAATTCTCCCTCCACCTGAAATCCCCATGAAGCTCATATAAGAGGCAGAGTTTGTAGCTGGCAAGGCTGGATTGCTCTAGGTCACCTTTTGATCCCCCTTCTCTTCCAACCTTAGGCAGCTCAGGGTGCCATAACAGAATACCATAGACTGGGTGGCTTAAACGACAGACCTCTATTTCTCTTGGGTCTGGAGGCTGAGAAGTCCAAGATCAGAGCGCCAGCATGGTCAGGTTCTGGTGACAGCCTTCTTCCTGGATGCAGACTGCTGACCTGTTGTTGTACCTGCCCTTGGGAGAGAGCGGAGAGCAAGCTAGCTCTCTGGCCTCTTCTTAGGAAGGCATTAATCCCATTCCCATGAGGGCTCCATCCTCATAACCTAATTACCTCTGAAACGTCCCACCTCCAAATACCATCACATTGGGGATTAAGCTTCAACATATGAATTTGAGAGGGATACAAACATTCAGTATGTACCATAACCCAGAGGCTTTCCTCCTGCCCCAGTCCACAGCAGACTGGAATGCTTTCTCTTGCAGATAAAAATCTGGAATCTAGTTTTCCTAGATTGTTCTACTTCTACAAGCTTTTGCTTGCTGCCAGAGGTGGTGGGGCTGATGTCTTTCACTACTACATGCAGGAGAGTGGCCATTTCTGAAGAAAATCAAGGACCACTTCAGATTATTTAGTATTAAAAATGGCATATAAGAACGTTCAGAATCTTCAAAATCTTGCAAGGGAAAGGGCCATTAGAAAGCCTCTAGTTCAGAGATGCCTGGCTGTCTCAGTCAGTAGAGCGTGTGAATCTTGATCTCAGGGTCATGAGTTCAAGCCCCATGCTGGGCATGGCGCCTACTTTAAAAAAAAAAGTGGGGGGAGCATCTAATCCAACCCCTTCATTCCACTCTTGGGGAAAGTGATATCCAGAGAGAGGAAGGGGTTTTGTCCAAAATCACACAATAAGGGAATCAGGCCCTTCTAGGTCAGTGCAGAGGAAAGAACCCATCATTTGGAGTCAGATCAAATCTTCAAATTTGCCACTGTGTGTGTAATCTTAGCCAGCTGGTAGGCTTAAACAAACATGATAACTTCTGTAAAGTGTCAGTGTCGCATTCAGTGACATTGTAGAGTGTCAGCCTGTCCTAGGTTTCCATAAATGGTCACCATCATTACAATTTCCTGGAACCTTTAGCAAACCCACCTTTTCATGTATATGATATACATCAAGAGATTAACTTGAACACTGGGGAAAGTGAGATGTTGTGGCTGGTGAATCAGATGCTGGGTCATCAGACCGCTTTGCTAGGACTTTCAAGATGAGGCCCACCTGCAGGGCTGATGAACAAAATATGGGATTCTTTAAACTCCTAAGAATGAAAGGAAATAAGCATCCCATGGAGATGAGTGTGCACTGTCTGAGAAGCTCACATCAGCATATTGGTTTACCTATTTAATCTTGAATCTGACTCGGTGTCAGTTTTAATGTTTCTAATTAGTACATCCTGGGACCTGGTGATATCTCCCTCCAGCCCTCCTCTGGGGAAACCTAGGGGATGTAGGGTCCCTCCTCATTCTTCCTCTGCCATTTGTCACTGTTTATTAATACATCTGGCCATCATCATCAGGGACTTAAATACAGGAGGAAACAATGACATGCTTCTCAGTACAGTGGCGGTAACACCGTGTGCTGCGCAAGCCCATACAACCACTGCCAAAGTGAAAGCAAACTGTAGTTGCGTGAAAAGACAAGAGGACAAGGGGCCAAGAGGAATCCTTCCTATGCCTGATGTTGCAAACCAGTTCCACCATTTTGGACAAGTCACTTGATCCTTCTAAGACTATTTCCTTGTCTATTAAAATACAAGTACAGGGGCACCTGGGTGGCTCAGTAGGTTAAGCCTCTGCCTTCGGCTCAGGTCATGATCTCAGGGTCCTGGGATCGAGCCCCGCATCGGGCTCTCTGCTCAGCAAGGACCCTGCTTCCTCCTCCCTCTCTGTCTGCCTCTATGCCTTGCTTGTGATTTCTGTCTGTCAAATAAATAAATAAAATCTTTAAAAAATTAAAAAAGATACAAGTACGTTTGCCAGCATCTGGGCTACACGGCCCACAAGGTTGCTGTGATGATGATAAGAATCTAACATTTACTGAGTCCCATGACTATGTACCAAGCACTGAGTTCAGTATTTATTTACATCATTTGCTTATTTTCCACAATCAACTTAAGGGGTATCATCAATTCCTATTTTTATGGATGAAACTGAAGCTCTGAGAAGCTTAACTTCTATTAAGGGCCAAAGACCAAATTCAAACCCAGCTCTGGGCTCTTAACCATTCCTCTGTGCTGCATGTTTATCCATCAGAGCCCTACCTAGTCTTTCAGCAAGAATTTTATTAGGAGTCAACCACGTTTCATGCTAGATCTCTTTCATCAAATGCAAAGGCACGGACTAACTGCAGAATTATTCTTAATCTGAACTGAAGTCTCTCTACTTTACTTATTTAAAACTAGTTTTTATAATTCTCTAAGTCTTTTTAGAAGTCGCTGTGAGAAAGGATAAGACTTTAATCTCTGCAGGTGATTGGTACTACTTTTTTTTTTTAATTTAGCTTGGCCAATTGCGCCTATTTCTGAGACCTCAGAGAAAATACAAAAGCCATGAAATCTGAACAAGACTTCTCTCCTAATTCAACACAACTCCTGATGCAATCTGTAGAAGGAATACAAGTTCTAATGAGCTCGGAAAAAAAAAATTACAACTTACGGTTTAAGCAAAGTAAAAGACTTAAGAACCATATAACACTAATTGTATATTTTTAACCGCAAGTATGTCTCTATTATAAAGGATATTTTATGTTATCTCAGAATTAAACACAAGAGGCCCCTCTGTCACAAACCAAATCCCCCATCATCTCAGTGAGTGCTCTCTAGAGAGCCTTGACAGGAACAATCTCAAGTGACAGTGCCAAATGTGGGAGACCGTGATGCAGAATTGGAACCATGGAGTAATTAGTTCATTTTTTTCTTTCATTCAAAAAGGACTTTCTCAAGGACTATGATTCATTCCACAAACATCTGTGCAAAGCCATGTAAAGGGTAAGAAAAGTGGCATGGTTCCCTCTCCCCCCTACTAGAGGAATTTCCAATCCCATTTCAAGGGAATAAGAAAGCCTGGTTGAAAAACAAGACAACTCTTAATTGAGCTTGCTCTAGGCTAAAACGAGTGCCAGGTGCTTTCAACTGTGTTATCTCATTGAATCTCCACCCAAAACCAGTGAAAAAGGTCAGACTATGCACCCCTTTAGGATGAGAAAACTGAGGTTCAGGGGGATTAGTAAACTTGCCCACTGTAGTTAATAATATTGCATTGAATATTTGAAAATTACTAAGAAGAGTAGTTCTTTAAAGTCCTCATCACAAGAAAAAAAATGTGTAACTATATGTGGTGACGGATGTTAACTAGGTTTATTGTGGCGATCATTTTGCAATATAAACAAAGATCAAATCATTATGCTATACACATGAAATTAATAGGTTATATGTCAATTACACTGCAGTTAAAAAAAAAAAAAAAGCTGGCCCCAACCGCGCAGAGCAGAGAATATAAACAAGACAGGCTCTGTTTCATGTCACTACCCTGAGAAAAGTCTCTCTCTTCCTCTCCTGAACATATTGTCCCCTTCCAAAGCTGCAGGGAAAGCTTCAGGTATCTTTGCTGGCAGTTACGGTACTCCCCCCAATATACTTGATTCCTCCTTCCGAAATGAAAGCTAAGTGCTGTAACACATCAGACCAGACCCAACGAAATACTCTTGCAGCTCTCAGTCAGTCTAGACAACTTCCAGGTTATTGATATGCAACCACACATTGCTGACCTCTGCTACTAAACCTCACCTTTTGAAGGTGGCAATTTCCCCCCAGCTTCTGTAAAATTCTTTCTGAAAACAGGCACTATTCACATGCAATAGATAAGAGGAACAGTCTCACACTTGCATTGTTGTTAAGACCTGAGCCTCTATTGTAGGAACCCACAGGTAGAAAGAATCAAGGGATTCGATTGTCAAGAAAGAGTCCCTTCTTCAGGCTGCCAAGGAAAATGGGATGTAGCAAGTCTGTACTCTCGGGCAGAATGCTTCTGCTATGTCTTCTGACATCCATTTGAACAAAGGAGCAAAAAAAGTTAATGCTCAAAAGCAAAAAGCAAACACACTAGTGTATTCGATATAAAAAAAAATTATGGTAGGAAGCCATCAAATGGAAGCAACCTCAACAAGGAACGCATGCTGAAAACAGGGACATAAAAACCATTTTGGTAACAATTTTTTGTAATTGCTCTATAGAAACATTTTGAATAGCCATCGTAGTGTCTCTACTCTTGTCCATTCCTTCCTTCTATATTGGCAAACTACCTCTAAGTTATTTAAAGGATATAAGGAATGACACCCCTCAGAGATAAGTCCATAGTTAATTGTGTTATTTTAAGTGATTTTATAGTTATGTAAAAATATTTTTTATTTTATAGTGAATGAATCAGTTATTTTAATTGAACTTTAAGCAATGATTCTAAGTCCTTTCATGAGCACAAGTCCAAAGAGTACGTTCCCAGGCCAACCTTATAGGATTGCACTATTGCTTAATTCTCCAAGGAATTACCTAGAGATTTATAAAGGTCAGATAGATAAATACTCTAATTTGAAAAGAAGCAAAGCCTACCAGCCTATAACTCTATTTTGATGTTTCTAGAACGTGCATCCAAAGGCTTAGTTAAGACTCTCCAGTCTTAATTGCTAAATATTTCTCTCATATTATTACTTCATGTATGTTGAAGGTTTTATTTTGCAGCACAGCCTACAAATGAGATTTTTTTTCTTTTTGCAGGCCAGTTAATTTCACCAACTGATGAAGACTTTGTAATTTTTTAAATGAAATTATATCTAATGACACCAAACCAATGGGGTTAGCAAATTTCAAAATCCATATTTTTAAAACATAAAGATGTATAAACCAAATTATGTCTAAAAGGCACAGAAAAATTATCTGGAGATGGATTTAGCTCTGTGAACAATTAGAAACAATGCTGAAAGCTGCTCATTTATGTCCCTCCCCTGTTATCACTTCGTCTGGGTCTTTGAATAATGGACTAAGAAATATAGGGGGGAAAAACAAAGCAGGGTTTTCAATATGATTTTTCTTTGGGGAACAATAAAAACATTAAACTTTATACATTTAAGTGTCTGTGCACCGAATGGTAGCCTTTTCATGGGAGTCCAGCTTGGGTTTTGTCTGGGTGGGGAAGGGGGAGGGAGTCTGTGAATACCCTTAGAGTCATTTAAAATATATAGTATTAGCTAATTGATGAGAGGACTAAAAACAATAGTAAGTAGGCAGTCTGGCTGCGTGCCAGGAGCAAAGCTTTATGGTGAAAGCGAGTTTACATTAGAGGCCTGTTTTTCCCCTTTCCTTATATGAAATGAACAGCTGTAATTGAAAAGCAAGGAGCTCTATGGTTTATAGAAATAGGTGTTGTGAAGAGCCTTGGCCGTCTAATTTTCTTCCTATTGCAGGGCAGGCTTCCATTGTCTGTTTTTTAGAGCTAATTTCTTTTCTGATCAAAAGGCCCACGTCGTTGAAAAGGTAGTAATGACTATTCATTTGGCTGAAGCCTCCATTCTCCAGACTGCAAGCTTTATTTAGAAATGGCTATTTCTTTCTAAAAGGAAAAGCTCATTTATGTCCTCTATAATGTCAATTAAAGTAGAATATATTTTAATTATTTATCCTGAGGAGAAACCTTTTAGGAACTTAATTTAGTATGCCTATGCTATGCAGACACTACAATATGTGAATGTGGAATGATATCTAGGCACATGGGTTTTATTTTATTTTACCACTAATGAATAGTTTATTCGCAACTAATTAACAAGTTAAATCGGCACAATTAGTGTCGGATTTCTTTAATAATATAACTCATAAAGGGATAGCCATTGGACCTGGAAAATAAGGTTGGTTGTTGGCTTTGTAAAGAAACCATTCCACAAAAGGGGCAGTTTTTTCCCATTAAGAAAGGGTTATTGGGACGTTCTTCCCGTTGCTTTTTCACATGAAAGCTGGCCTGTGCTGGGGGAGGAAATATGTTCAGAAACAAGGGGAGACGGTGTTAATTACACAAACATCACATTAGAAAAGCCTCCAGGTCGTAACCCAGCGATGCTTTCCGGAGAAATGGAATTGGGGTGACCGCGGCCTGGGCGCCAAAAAGCCAGCGCGGCCAGGCCTCCCGACAGACCTCGCTCTGTCGCCCGGTCTGGCCGCCGGCCCGCACCGAATCGGGTCGGCCTGAGGACAGGCGACCTCCATACCTGACAAGCAGCCGCACGCCGGCCGTCCCCGGGCCGCGTCCTCCGCCCGGCTCTCCTTCGCGAGCAGCGGCCCTGGAGCCTCGAACACCCGCCACGCAGACGGCGGCGCCGGGCGCGGGGGGCCGGGGCTCCAGGCACGCGGGCGCCGCTGCGTGCGCCGCTCCGCAGGCGCAGCTCGGCGCGGCCGCCGGAAAGCGCGCGCGCACCAGGGAACGCGCGTGGCCCCCGCGAGCCGGGCGCACCACAACGACCACCCCGCGGAGGCTCGTCCGGCCGCCGTCAGTGGCCGCCGAGGGACTCCTAAGGGCGGGTCGCGTGCGGTTCCTGGCGCACAGCACGGCACACAGTAGGTGTGCGATAAAGGCCGAATGAAAGGGAAAGGGGTGACGGCCAGAAGGCGAGGCGAAGAGAACACTGAAATTTCGCGCATCGAATTCCACAGCTCTCCACTCACTTCAAAGAAAATGAGGAAGGAGAAAAGAAAGGGAAGGAAAAGAGAAAAGAGGGAGAGGGGAAGAAGAGCTGCATGCTGCCTTGAGATTTAGAATGTTCTCCAGAGTGCTCTCCCCTGCCCCCAGCCCGCCATCATCCTGCGCCCCCAGCGGTCGGGGTCGATGGTCTCGCCTGGTCCCACCGGCGGCGCCTGTAGGTCTCGTGATGGTACGGGCATCCTTCCCCAGGGAGCACTTCCAGGGAGCACCAGCAGTGGACCCGTGCCCCTCGCTGGCGGAATAAGCGTGTGGAGCAACTCAGACGACATTACGTACTGATAACGATTTCTACATGGTTTTCCCCGCCCTGGCTCCGGCAGGCCACCTCGCTGCTGTAGAGGGCCTTGCCTTCGCAGCCACAGAAGGAAGTGGGAAAGGAGACAGGCCCAGGCCCAGGCCCAGTGGGAAGCCAGGCCTGGCGGTAAGGTGCGGGTTCCAGGAGGCTGCTTGGCCGGGGTACAGTCCAGCAGCTTGAAGGGCTGAGCGCGTGCGGAGGGTTGTGGGCGGGGTAAGGGGGTGGGGGCGGAAGGGGTTGTTGGGGGAGGCAAAGAGATCCACCGCAGTGAGCGACCCGGAAAACCTTCTGGTGCGGGACCCAGTTCCCGGGGAAGGGCCTGCCTTCCTCTGGGGAGGTGGCAGTGCTCAGGTTGTTAGGTCGGCGAGAGGGCGCTGAGGGCAAAGGTTGTCAATTTCCTTGTAGTTACTCCGCACCTAGGAAAAGGAGAGCTGGTCATTAATATCTTAACACCCGGTGAGAGTGCAAGGGATCTTTGCAACTGAGCGCCAAGGTGTGGGCCAAGGCGTCTATAAGGTGCCTATAAATTAAAGCTCAGCTAACCAAGTAAATCAAGTTCGGAAACTCGCTTTTAAAAAGTTCACCCTCCCTCCCAAAAATTGCTACACCAAAGAGCAAGAGAATACGGTTGTACGGCCTACAGGAGACTTTTTGGTACCTCCAGGACCATGTCACCACACACCTTCGTAGCTCCCAATAAAACGTCTCTTCGGAAGAGAGCATCAACTAGGTTATGGTTTGCAACCTACCCACCAGCCTGGAATCTTCAGTTCCTTCCCAGACCTGTATGAACAAGTGTTTCATTGGAAGCTGTTGAGCAGGGAGCAGGAGTACTGCGGTTGGGGGAGGAGGAACCAACTGTATGCTTTGAGAACTGGAAGGTGCTGTCTCTTCCATCTCCTTGGAGTGCTTTATAAGAGATGGCTGTGCAACAGACCCCAGCCTCTGATTTCTTGACCAAGGCCCTCAGTCTGGCCTAAACACACTTTGGCTAGGAGCCAGAGTATATGATGGTCAGGGGATGTTCTCAAGGAAGAAAGAGGAATTACTCCTTTGGATAAGCAAAACTTTTTTTTTTTTTTTTTTTTTTTCTGGCTGGAAAGCAAAGCGTTTCTGAAGGTCGCCGGGATACGTTTGCCCGCACTTAACTCAAAACCAGACCGCTCTCTGGGCTCTGCTGCACTTGAAAAAGGCGATTGATTGCTCTACCCTGTTGTCAGGACTCAGCCCCCAGAGCGGGCACCGATGCACACCCACCCCATCCCGAGATGCATGCAAAGGGCATCTCTTCCGAGTGTTGGGTCCTAATCGAGCCGGAGACCCCGGAAAAAGGTCCCTCATGAGCTGAGAAGGAATCAACGTGCCCCCCCTCGCCCCCGCCGCCACGAGCGATGGGATAGCTCCTCTCCTACCCTTCTCTACCAGTTGCTCTATGGCACTACACAACTGCTCGAGTATACTTTGCAGGTGTGAGGCCCTCTGGACACCTGATTTCTGCCAAGGCTGGAAACCAGAGGACGCAAGAGTGGGAGTGCACTGTGCACCCGGGGCCCGCCAGGCCAACACGCTAGAGCCCGAGTCCCCCGAGCTTTGCGCTAACCAGCCCTCTAAGGATAAGCACCACTTCTGCCCAGCGGCAAAACCTGCTACCTCTCCTTGAAGGGTGGGGGCGACCTCGAAGCCCCGGAGGGCGGGAAGGGGCGCCTCTAGGTGAAGTTTCCAACCGAAGCCAACAAACGGCGCTGTTGCCACGCCCTGAGTCTTGGGATCCCAGCCCCAGTCGGAGGGAGCCAGAGCTCTCTTGGGAGGGCAGGGGGGATGGGGCGGGGGTACTTGGCCGGGTTCCCAGCCCGCCATCCGGGGCTCTGTGTGCCGCCACGGGTTCCCGGAGGCCCCAAAGGGCTAAAGAGCAGCCGAACACTCCCTCTTCTCCGGAAGAGGACGGAAAGAACTGGTCTTGGATCCCGCTGTGCCCCTTGCTTCCCTCACTCTGTGCAGAGTTCCTGTCAGAGACACGGGTTTCTGGCTCCGCTGGCTGTCCTGCCTCGCCTAAGCCCCTGTCCGAATCGAGACCCCTCGGGCTGTAGTACCTGCCGCGACCCCTTCTCCCGACCCCTAGCTGAGATCGCGCCGCTCAGCTGGTGTCTACGCCCGCGCTGCTACAGGGCCAGGAGAAGGGGTTCCCTTCCAGCCTTCCCCGCACCGGCCCACGCCTGTAATAACCTTGTTCGACTACAGAGATGGTCGTTTGGGTTGTGGACGTTTCCTCGGAAATGTTTTGAAGGAAATTCGCCTTGACTCCTGCTTAGGGCTGTGCAGACCACCCCGGAGCCACCGGGCACAGAGACCGTTTGAATCGCGGCCTCCGAGGGAATCCAGGACTGTGGGAGAAGATATCTGTCCGGGAAAAGATATCTGGCAGAGGATGTAATGTGAAAATGAGCTCACCTAAGCCACTGGCTACTCAAATGACAAACAGCTGGGGGCAGTCAGTAGTCCCCTAGACTCTGCTGCAGGGAGGAGTACAGACCCAGCGCCGCATCCCTCGCCTTGGGAAATATGCATTCCAGGCACTGTCACCACAACGGCTTACTTGGGTCCTAAAACTTGGAAAGAATCCTAACATCTGTCAGGCTACTGGACGCCAGGCCGCGCGTCGGTTGGGTAGTTTCCTAAAACGCGCTTCACTTAGCAACAGCCTCAGAGGCCCAGAGAACCGGAGAGGGCATCGGGAGAAGGCGGCAGGCGGGGTTACCGCACATTGACTTATTTGGGAGAAGGTGGGTTTGCCTAGGGAAAATGGACTTTGTCAGCTAGTTCTGCCAGAAAACAAGTGCTGGTGGAGATCGCCAAGTCATTCGGTTTTCTGAGACACGTCTTCCAGTCTGTGCCAGCTTAAGTATGCACACCCATGCATGGGCACACGCACACACACACATGCACAAACACATAGACATATGATCCGTACACAGAACCATTCCGGATAGTTTACTTTAAAACCCTAAATCGTACATCTATTCAAACGACTGCAGCCCTTGACTGTAGACATTTGCTTCCTTCCCGCCAGAAAAGCAAGAGAACGGAGACCAGGTAGGTGCAACCCAAATTTAAGGGGCTGGGTCAGAGAAGCAAAATTTCCAGAAGATGATGCCGGCTGTGAGCCAGGATTCTAGTGTCACCGGTCCACGCACCCCAGAGGGGGCTGGTCTGCTCTATGCCAACCCCCTCCCAAGTCACAACTGTATACTTTTTAATTCGTGCAGGAAAGGGGGGGGGGGGCTCCCAGCATGCAGGTGTCCCAGGATCGCCTGGTTTTTGCATTAGCGCTAAGGAGCTAAAAGCCTAGGTTTTTGTATTTTTTTCACACTTAGGATTTACGCTATTCTTTTGATTCCCCATCTTTCCACGAGGCTGGGGGAAGGGGACCACACTGCGCGGACACCGTATTTCAGTCTCTGCCACTTCTCCCCGGCTCGCTACTCTTTCCCCCTGGTCGCCTCGGGCGGCTCCGGGAGTTTCAAACGCTGTGCCACTCGCTCAGGCTGGCGAAAGCGAATGTCTGGGTTCCCTTTCCCCGCAGCCGGGGTTCCCGAAACACTAGTCTTTGGCAGACAACATGACATGCGGGTGAATGTCCCGCTCCGAGTCTCGAGGCTCTGGCCAGGATGGCTGTAAAACAAAAAAGGAGAAGGACGGAATCCGTTAGCAGAGCCTGCTCCCCGGGGAGGCGGCGCGGCTGCGCAGCGAGAGCGGCGCTCAGTGGTCCTGGCAGGTGCGCGGCCAGTGGAGGGGGCCCGGCGGTCCGCCCCGAGGACGGCCTCGGCTCCTCTCCGGCCACCGTCCCCCCGCCCCAACCTCCAAGAAACTTTTCTTTCACTTGGAGAGGCTCCGTGTTGCCATGAAAACGGATTTTCCAAGGGGCCCGACCCTCCCCCTCAGGGGCATCGGACTGGAAAAACCGAAATGGCCAGAGAGCAGAGACAAAAAGGGGCCGCTAAGCGGGGGCCTGGAGCGAGAGAGCCGAGGCCGGTTCACCCCCTCCGCCCCCCACACACTCTCTGCACCACCGCATGTGAGCGCCTCCGCCCGGCCCGGGCAGCAGGCG